>JAWPHD010011442.1:0-83894 GCA_037043455.1 Cyrtodaria siliqua
GGGTCAGGATATTGTAGAGTGTGTGTGGGGACCATGATCATGTAGAGTGTGTGTGGGGACCATGATCGTGTAGTGTGTGTGTGTGTGTGGGACCAGGATCGTGTAGGGTATGTGTGGGGACCAGGATCGTGTAGGGTGTGTGTGGGGGCCAGTATTGTGTAGGGTATGTGTGTGTGTGGGGGGGGGGGGGCAGGATCGTGTAGGGGTGTGGGGGGTCTACAGTTTATTTGTGTTGTGAAGCACAACGCATTCCTTACATGTGAACAATTGTATTTCTGTGCTGGTGTGTAATTCTAGCATGTCAAAGGTGAATATGTAATCAAATGTAACGCATGTCAATGATTTGACCAGAACGAAGCGAGATCGTCCACCTTGATTCAAAATGTTTGGTAGGAAGAACTAATGGTAAACATTGGGAAGAAAGTGTCTGGTAAGTAAAAAACTCGTCGTGGCATGTTTACGTCTTCGTGGCAATTTTTTTTTAATATTGTTTTAATACACGTGACTTGATCTGTTATTATGTTAAAATTTGTTCCCAGTTCCTACCCAGATATAATGCTATTTTCTCTCGGCAGCTATTTTAAGCTTGCCTGTACAAGGTTGATATGGGTTGTATGTTAGCCCAGTGCAAAACTAAATGCCATAACAGTTCCTGTAACTCATAGTTCGACTATATTTTACTATGTTTACGTTGAGTTCAACGACAGATTCTTTGTTTATAGAACAGTTAAATGTATTTCTGAACCTGAAGCTAGGTCCAAACCTTTACAACGAGGCTAGTAACGCTAACATATAAACACATTAGCATTATTACACATTAGCATTATTTTTAAAATTTTAAACAAATATTTGTGAAACTTTATTACTTGCGTAATAACAATAACTTAAAACGGACTGAAGGCGATCTGGAAGTCGATACGAATAAGGGTACACATATCCATTCGCAAGATCTCGTACACTGCTTCGCAGTTAATCGCAGGTTTCCATATTGGTTACGTCATCGCGCCTTAGGTTCCCAGCAAAACAAGTTATCATCCCAATTTTGCAATGTCATTCAGCCGATTGCTCCATCTATAGTTTATTTACATGAAAGCAGTGATAAAACCTTCATCTGTACTGTAAATAACAAACATGCAACGCAAATCATACATCGACACGTGTGGTCGACGGCCATATTGTTTATATAGCAACAGCTTAGCAACAGTGCACTATTTGCTATGACGACGTTGCCTTTCGGCTAACAAAATGTCAAACATTTGAACATACCGAAGCGTCGTGATACACACGAGGCGGGATCCCGAATAATGACGGGATTGGCCGAGAGTTCACGATTGACACATACCATAATATATTTCTTCAGTTTCAATATGAAACATGATAACCCAGTTGTACTTCAACTTTTAGAAAAGTACAGTTCATTTATAGTTGATAATGTTATTATTTTCTGCTGGCTTACGTGGTAATGATAGGGCTGATAGTGCTGCTAAAACAGCATTAGGTTTACATATTCTAATGCTAAATTACTTTATACTGATTTTAAAAGTTGTATTAACACATTTATTCGTAACTCTTGGCAAGCCGCCATTCAATTAAACCGTTACTCGGAGAATGGCTTCCTTCTAGTAGACCCATTCGTCGAGAGGAAGTTGTCCTAGCCAGGGTCAGCATAGGGCATATCCTGTTTTGCACCGTTAACGGTCAAACATATATTTTTGGAATGTGTAGACTTTGATCCTATGCGACTTTAAAAGAGTTATTTGATACTATAGATTTTAGTCTTGTTTTAGATTTCCTTAAAGAAATCAGACTTTATAAATCAATATAACATTTTCCTATATATATTTACTTGTTTACAAGCCCGTTGGCGGGCATTTGTTGATTTACATATATACATAGTTTATATTGTTACCATATCATCACTTATTTGTAGATAGTTTTATCTTTATACGATTACATTTTTTTTAATTACTACTTCATTCCTTCATGATTCATCGGTTTTTGCGCTCAATACGACCTATTTATGTGTCGACGTGCCGTAAAACACCATTCATTCATTCATTCATTCAGTTTCAAATAAAATGTGGAGCGCTGTGGTCTAGTGGTAGAGCGTTGGGCCCATGATCGAAACGTCTTGGGTTCGATCCCAGCCATGATCGTATGTGTTATGTTCCTGTACATTATCTGCATTTGTTTAGTACTGATTCTATACACAGGAAGACATTGAGAGTGATTAAAATAAGTTTAGGTAAAATTCGTTATAATCGATGTAAAATAAATAAGTTTAAACTAAACAAAATATAATGTGCAAGAAAGCGGTCTTCATGATTCATCTGATTTATCTATTGTTTATGAAAAAGTTTAAATGGAAACATGTTTTTATTGAATAGCAAAATGAATAACAAATTATATTATTTTTCATAAGTTAAAATGTTATAGATAATGCAGGAGGTATAATAGTTAACACAAAAGTCATGCGCAATTTGGAAATCAAACTTGGCAGAGCAAATAAATTTTAAATTTAAACTTATTAGTCGTTAGATAAGATCCAAATCGCACCCAGCCCCACTAATAAGGATAATAAAGGTTTAATGCCAATGTATGCAAGAGGTGTTCAACTTATAACGTAACACTTTCATTTTGTAACTGAATCAAATATCTTGACATTCTCGCCGAATATGGAAGTTTGGAAGATTTTATTTTCAAAATGCCATTATGCCAGATTGGCTCATGAGGCAACATATTTACTTTACAAACACAGACTGATCATCAATACATACATTCATCAAAATACAAAATATGTTCATTTTAATGTCAAGTGTAATGATTCCTTCGATATATAGAGGATCTTACATGAGTACTCATTCGTTATTGAATTTATTAAACGAGTTGGCAAACGAGTTTAATAAATTCAATAATGAATGAGAACGAATGTTAGATTCTATTTATCACATAACTCACATATCGATTGCCTGTCGCTTTAACAGGCGAAACCGACATAAACCGTGGGAATTGGATCATAGTCATTATCGATTGTTTTTGACAGCGATACTAGGCTAATATCGAAAATATAGAATGGTGTTATTCCACTCCCACACCGTAAGTTATGTGATAAAAAAAGCATTATGACATGAACTATTATGTGCTTCCTACTTTTGGTGTATCCGTTTTTTTGAAAAAGGGTAGAGAATGATGTTTTGAAGCAAAAATCTTCAATTATAAAAATAAGTGCAAAATAAGTGCAATAACATTTAAAAAAAGAAAATGCTTGCAAATGTTCGTGTAATGTTATAGTTGACTGATATGTCCATGCCTGAACGTAAAAAAGTAGAATATGCCTTTTTTTGCCTTTTTTTGGTTTTCACGATTTCAGCGTGAAAATTAACATGAAATTTGACTTTGAAAATGATAAAATTTATGAAACTACTAGTTCGAAACATCAGCTGCAGGCATTGTTATGATTTCCTCCTCCATAAAAAAAAGTTTCATTACTGTCTTATAAGAAAATAAATACATATATAACAAGATTTAGGGTTCCGACCACTGGATCAGCAGGACGTGTCCACCTACAGCTCACCAGGCGATGTCGACGCGTCCTGCGTGAGGATCAACAATCGCGCCCTTGATACAGGAGACGGGCGTGTTAACCTGCTTTTAAAACATGTAAATAGATTTCAAGTGGAACTAACAAGAGCCGCTTGATACAACCGATACCATCTGCTGGATCCCTGCGAGATGTAGTACACCTGTCGTATGATGTAGGCAACCAGAGGCTTCTAAAATTATCATGGTCGTCAAGAGTTTGTTTACCCTCGCCATGTTGCATCTAGGCATTTTGGCGAGCAATTTCAATAAAAGCTTTTGTCTGCTGTAAGTCTAATGTCGATTCATCAATCAGTCCAATGGAGATTACAAGACGCAGAAGAAGAGTTGAGTTGGTGGCAGTCCAACGCTTCTAATCATCTGTTTCCTAACTGTCTGAGACGATTTCGAGCCTGCAATCGGATTGACCTAGTCACAATTCTGCAGGCAATCCGATTGGCCAAAATCTAATCATCTACAGACTATCTACGTTGGACTTCTTCATCAACTCTACTACTGCTGTTCTACAGAACTTCTTTGGACGAGGGATGTCGGCTTCTACAGGATCTGACTCATTCGCAACCGTAATCTTCCTTTGAAATGCTCGCCAACAGGACTTGTCCCACATGGCGAGGATCAATAAAAAATTATCAACGACGACAGGACATCATTTACTTTCTAGACATCGAGCGGTATACATCGTATCTGTGCACAGGTAGCATAATGATTTACAAGAAAAATATGTTTGCTCTCTATCGTGACTTGAACACCTGACCTTCTAATTACAGTCCAACGTGCTTACCACTGAGCTATGGCGACTTCTTGAGAACATTGTATATTTAGTAACATATATTATAAAACATAATTGAACAACCCTCAAAATGTATCAGTATATACTCCATCATCTCGCACATGTATATAACCACCCGTGGTGTAATACTATGTATTATCAATTTAACTAAGAATCCGTCTTAAAACATTAATCTTGATTTTTAATATGGCGGATGATGAAACTGTGTGCGTGCGTGCTTGCGTGCGTGCTAAAGTCATTACGTAATGTGTATGTAGTGCTAGAAATGCTACTTCATACCAACAAGAGTCCTTGGTGTAGTGTCGCAACTTTCATGTTGCAAATAAAATTGCAAAGGTCCCGGGTTCACCGTTCCGGTCAATCTTTTTTTTATAAAATATATTCGGAAGCCGTGTATTATCGATGTTACCGGTACGAAGGCTAATTAAAATGTGATATTTTACGCATCAATTTCTGGCTTATATACCGACTTTTTGGTCGTTCGTCGAATTGAAACTACTTCACCCGTGACGTATTCATATTCATGAGTAAGTATCAGTTTAAGTATAGCGTATGTAGCTTTAAACAAAGTGTTACGTTGAACACCTCTTGTACATGCTTAATGGGAAGACAACTCGTTCCTAAAGGCAACCACCATAAGACTGTAACGGTAGGAAAGACAACTTACGTCAAGGAAATACAACTAGGATATGGATATAACGTTAAAGAAAGACAACTGTGATAGAGAATAGAGATATAACGTTAAAGAAAGACAACTATGATAGAGAATAGAGATATAACGTTAAGGAAAGACAACTATGATTGGGATATTACGTCAAGAAAAGACAACTAGGATATGGATATAACGTTAAAGAAAGACAACTATGATAGAGAATAGAGATATAACGTTAAAGAAAGACAACTATGATAGAGAATAGAGATATAACGTTAAGGAAAGACAACTATGATTGGGATATTACGTCAAGAAAAGACAACTAGGATATGGATATAACGTTAAAGAAAGACAACTATGATAGAGAATAGAGATATAACGTTAAAGAAAGACAACTATGATAGAGAATAGAGATATAACGTTAAGGAAAGACAACTATGATTGGGATATTACGTCAAGAAAAGACAACTAGGATATGGATATAACGTTAAGGAAAGACAACATTGATAGGGCTATAACATTAAGGAAAGTCAACTTTGATATGGATATAACGTTAAGGAAAGACAACAGTGATAGAGTCAACTTTGATATGGATATAACGTTTAGGAAAGACATCATTGATAGGGCTATAACATTAAGGAAAGTCAACTTTGATATGGATATAACGTTAAGGAAAGACAACAGTGATAGAGTCAACTTTGATATGGATATAACGTTAAGGAAAGACAACAGTGATAGGGATATAACGTTTAGGAAAGACAACAGTGATAGGGATATAACGGTAAGGAAAGTCAACTTTGATAGAGCTAAAGCGTTGAGGAAAGAAAACTATGATATGGATAGTTAAGGAAAGACAACTATGAAAAGTGGTATAAGTTAAGAAGTTAAGGTTGGTTGGTTAAATGTTTTACGGCATTTTCAGCTATATATGACGGTCGATTTGTTTCGTGGTGGAGGCGGACCGCCTACCTTTTTCTGGGTAGAACCATTACTGTATACCTTTCGCCGTCCGTAAAAAATGACACTTTCTCACTTAAAGTCGAGCTCCAGTGGAACAGTTAAGGTGAATTGTGTAACTTGTCAGAGTATGCCGCACTAGTTTCAACAAGTGGTATTAGGTGGATTGCAATAGGTGTAACAATAATATAAACTATGTCTTTACCCGCAGAGTTTACTTTAATTGGGGTTTTCAGCGCCCCAAGACAAACAGGTTATATGGCACCAAAAGGAATGAACATTTTAGGCTCGCCTTCTATTTGCATCGAATATTTGCATTCTTGGGTATAGAACCTTCTAATCTATAGAACTGCAGATTCTGCAAATTCTAACGTAGACAGTCCAACGTTCGAGGCAGCAACGAGCATTGCTTTCTGCCATCATTCATGCAGCACCTGAGACGATAAAGGGATGACGATGAGCGTGACAAAAATAAATTACACAAAATGAACATGAATTTTTGGGGATTTTATTATTTTCCTGGATGCCCGTGGAACCGTAACCAATAGCTCTGCTTTGCTACACAGTTAGTAAAACAACTATCAATTGTAAGGACTTTTTGAAGCATTGTCGTTGACATTTCCTTTGTATTTGCATTTTAAATGATTGTAGCATGGTCGTTTCTTTGTATTTGTACAGTTGTAAATAATTTAATTGGAAATAATACCTGCCATAATGACTGGTGTATTGTAACTACCAGCTAGCTACCATAAGTTAGAGTATGACAGACAGATGAAATGGACATGCTACAGAACAAATAGATAAATAAACACCTCGTTGGCAACGTCCATCTCGATGATTAAATCAACCAACTCCACGAGACCATACTCTGTCTATTTACTATGTAGTATTTACGGAGAGCTCTCTCGTTACCCCTTATACATTAATAGATATGTAAAAATGATCAAATATTGGTATAAACTATTGTCTACAGAGAACATTATACTAAAAGCAATATATAAGGATTTGTTATCTAACTGTAATAAGGGCGCGAAGAATTGGCTAACTAATATAAGGTTTATCCTAAACAGTAACGGTTTTAATAATGTCTGGGATAATCCAATGAGTGTTAGTTTTAAACTATTTCCTTTAATATTTAAACAAAGATTAATAGATAATTTCATGCAACAATGGAGATCTGATATAGAAGGCAGTAGAGTTTTAACGCTATATAAGGTGGTGAAAGAGAATTTTGATTTTGAAACATATCTAGAAACATTATGCTCCAAACAATTAAGAAGTTGTATAACAAGAATAAGATTATCCGCTCATTGTTTAAGAATAGAAACAGGGAGATACTCAAGAGGTAGAACAGAGAGAAACGAAAGAGTGTGCGAAATTGTAACACAAACGCTATTGAAGACGAGTACCATTTTATTTTGATCTGTACTACTTACTCTAACATTAGAAACAAATATATTCCTAAATATTACACAACTAGACCAAGCATGTTTAAATTTGTAGAATTGTTGCAGTCATTAAACAAAAAGATTATTCTTAGTTTAAGTAAATTCATTTCCGATGCACTTGTATTAAGGCTATCTACATCCATTTTAACAGACTAAAAAAACACTAAAAACACTAGATATCTTATTTTAGAACATCCTCGTTTATCATTGACATACCATAATATATGTATGTTTTTGATTGTTTAAATATATATGAAACAAAACAAAAACTTAGTGATTATTTTGTTGTATTTGCAATGTTAATATCTGTCACGTGTGTGTATATTATAATTACATGTATCATATATTTGTAATGATGAAAAACTGTAATAGTTTAAGTCAATAAAAGTATCTATCTATCTATCTATCTATTACATAATACCTTGGTATTCAAAGTTATCAAACAGTCAATCAATTGACATGTCGCCAGTACTTAGATATCTCCGCCTTATTTTGATGTCGGAGTTTATTGACAATAGGTTATATTATAACATAGTTGCACGTGCTTTATTATACAGTGACACGTGCTGTTGTTTGTCGGAGGTATCGTTTTGGTTTGATTTGTTGAAATGAATAAATGATTGACAACTTCTTATATCATTTTATAAAACATGTTTTAATCAATTCATTGTCTTCTGCGTGTTTTTTGTACGTAGCACTATTAAAGTGGGGGTAAATCAGCATCACGCGTTTACATGGGATCTAGAGGTCCGACGTAACACTGACAAATAACAAGAGATGTTTGTAAAACATATATGCCCCCTCCCGCTCACCCTTCAACAACCATGACACAAACATTACTGCCAAGTTTTGAGTGCCAGCTGTTTTTGAGTTATGGAAGTTAAGCAATTATACATCGTGTATCATTGGCAGTTATCCTTCTTTATATGTAGGTATTTTACATTTAGCTTTCACATGGGTTGCTTAATTTGCATATTCTTCATCAAAAAAATGTATCCCATATGTCAAAATTATTCAGTTTAAAGAGTGAAAATAAATTATAAATGTATTTTTTTAAATTAGAATCAAATTTAATCTTAATATTCATTCAATAAAGGGAGGTAATTTAAAAAAATAATTTTAAATTAATATTGTTATTTATGTTTAAATATAGAAACATCACAACATACTTGTATATTAAAAACAATAGACCCAAGAGGGCCTGTATCGTTCTACTGGATACCCAAATTTGACCCCAGGTTCACCATTTGAACAAACTTGGTAGAGGATCCAAAAACTGATATTAAATAAAATTAAATCTCTTGTAGTTTCAGAGAAGATTTTTGAAGTTAAGGTTTCCTATTACAAGTTCTGTTACCATGGCAACCACATTTCTTAAGCGAGTCTACCCAAAAGGGGAGGTGCATAACTACACCACGAGACAAACATTCTTGCCAAGTTTGGCATTTGTAGTGCCAGCTGTTCTTGAGTTATCACGAAGGCAAGCGATTTTTAGTGATTTTTTTACAAGTTTTGTTACCAAGGCAACCACATTTCTTATGCGAATCTACCCAAAAGGGGAGGTGCACAACTAGACCATGAGACAAACATTCCTGCAGATTTTTAGGTTTGTAGTGCCAGCTGTTCTTGAGTTATCGCGAAGACAAGCGATTTTTAGTGATTTTTTTACAAGTTTTGTTACCATGGCAACCACATATCTATGCAAATCTACCCAAAAGGGGAGGTGCACACCAACACCATGACACAAACATTCCTGCCAAGTTTCGAGTTTGTAGTTTAAGCTGTTCTTGAGTTAGCGCGAAGACAGGCGATTTTTAGTGGGTTTTTTACATGTTTTGTTACCATGGCAACCACATTTCTTATGCGAATCTACCCAAAAGGGGAGGTGCCCAACTAGACCATGACACAAACATTCCTGCCAAGTTTCGAGATTATTGATATCTCGCAAAGACAAGAAGATTTCTGAGTGGATCGATCGACCGACCGACAGACCGACAGACCGACACATCTAGACAGATATGTGCAAAGCAATATGACCAGCGTATCCGTGGCCGAGGGTTTAACGACGTTGCGTTGATAATTATGCACATTTACTGTACTGCTGTACAATATAACTCTATATGTCGTTTGTTTTCATTTGTTAATCGGGGGCCGAAGTGGTCTAGTAGATGCCACTGAGTTATTACTTCGGTGTGTCCTACGGAAAGATACGTCCCCTAGCTTCCGTTGGATGGGGACGTAAACCGGGTGGTCCCTTGTATCGCAGTCCATCATCAGAACACGTTAAAGAACGATAGCGATATATTTGATAGTAAGCAGTATGTAAGAGTAGGACAGAGATCCCGGATTCCTTTCCCTCCCTCGCTGGGGCGGCATGAAATAACGTATACAATGCTTTCATGAGCCATTAAACACATATTAAATCCGTTCGTTAATTATTAAATTTGCTTTATGTACGTTTAGATTTTTTTAAATTAAATTTCAAAAACAATTTAAGCTTGAAGCAGAGGACACGGACGAACACGTGATGGAAGACGAAATGAGCGCATATGAGCAGGTTCTATTTCCTCAGGGTAATCATCGTAGCGTCTACCATTCTGGCTGTGTAACTTCTGTGCAGAGAAAAATTTCCAATATACGATGAGTCTCGCGGATGCCAGAGATATTTCATGCTTACTCATGACTTCGAAAATGGCGAGTTGCAGAAGGCAAAACGATCCAAACGTAAAACGTAGATTTCAACATGCACATTTTTCGTTCTCGTTTCCATGCTCATCATCTCTTGTGTGATGTCAATCGGATCATTTGTGATCATGCTTCGAACGGTTTACGAGATGTGCCGATTTGGAGCGGAAGATCAGTTCTCTGAGTTCTACGCATGCGTCGTACGCTTCTGCGCAACAGGATGCACTCATGTGCCTTCCATGTGACGAGTTGATGCTAGGAACTTTTAATGAAGATAATGATGATTTAAAGACTCTTATACAAACAAAAGAAAATAATGCTCAAACATGCTGTGCCAAAACGTCACAGCAACTTGATCTTGTAAGTAGATGTTTGTTTCTCCGTCGTCATCACCCGTTATTCTAGCACAACGTTATAATACTTTGTTGTTTAAAGGTTTGTTTCAATTAGATCTCGAACTTGTTAGACAATGAGCTATATAGCAAATATATGCATTTTTTCATGTTGTTATCGCAATAATATTAGTAAATATAATAATATAAATGGCAATAATAATAATAATAATAATAATAATATGTTTGTGTTCGATCGGGTTGCTCAAATTGAATACAACCAATGCGATATTTTGACATGACAAAGAGACATACACCGAAATCAAATATCTCAAGTTTCTAAGTCGTAAATAAACATTACTCCAAAATAAAAAATATTTTTATATGTTCTAGTTTACGCGGATGAAACAATTAACAAAGTGGGACACAGGTAAATCTATTTTACCGAAAACCGAGACAGATCCCCGAAGTGCAGTCATATCGGCACCCATGTACGTGGGAGAACAACCGGCATCAGGTATTCTCACAGACTACTAAACCTAATATCATAAAAGAATAGAATAGAAAGTAACCCGAAAAATAACCGCAACATTATACTACAAAACTCCACCCAGGTGTTCATGTCATATTATAATGTACATATGCCGATTATAAGTATAGGTTTATTTCATTGGTTCTTAAAAAACCGTGATTGAATATGCGTAAAATGAATTACGAGTTACATATGTTATAACATGTGCCTGCTGATGACGGGAAAGGGACTTTAATAGGAAATTAGGGAAAATAAGAAATATTTTTCTCACTGGTGACATTGTCGCTATTGATAATTTGTGTCATCTGAAAAGTTATCAACATGTTTGTGTTTATCACCATGTTTGTGTTTTACCCTGATTAATCACGGGTTAGAGCAGGAACGTGTTTAGACCTTTGAATTAAATATTATTTTGTTTTTGGCCAAAAATGGGCAAAGAAATATCAATAAAATGAAAAATATACGATAATCCTTAAAAAATATACTACCCCATAAAAGAGGTTTCAGGCCTATGTAGACACAAAAGCACACTTCTTCTCACTTCTAACATTCACTCAAAATCTGCATTTTTATTTCAATTGGATTACTCGGTTTTAATCCCAATACAGTAATATTGTAGATATTGTGCTGGGATATTGTGCATATTTGTTTATTCATATTTATTTGGCGATATTGACGGAGACAAATGCAGGTAATTATTAAAGAAACTTACTTGCCAAATAACGTTAAAATTACACTATGCAGGTGTTCAGATCATATAATAATGTATATGTGCCGATTAAAAGTATAGCTTTTCCCAGTTCTTAAAACACCTGTGCTTGAATATGCGTAAAAGGAATTACGAGTTGGTAACTCTTAATTTGACGCTCCAGTTTTTGGGGTTTGGTCTGGCTGGTTAAAGCTGTTTATATTGTGTCTAAAGAGTTTGGATTCTCAAACTATATACGTTATATGTATACCTCGTCATCAGTAGGTTTCGAAATGGCGTATTTATTTTGTACAATTTGGCTGTTGTTGGCGGGATAGCTACTTTAAAAATAGATAATAGAAATTACTACTATACAGATCACAAACCAAACCTCTATTGACAACTTTACTTTATTGATGGTTTGAAAGAGCATTCTGTGTTGGTGCATATTTGTGCGATCGAGAACTTTTTATGTTCGTCGAAAAATAAAGTTTGCAAATGGGCTTTAAACTAAAAAACAAAACAAACGCAAAACTTGTTCATTTGTCGATATAACTGTTAGAACCAGGGAATTAAGAAAAGAATAGCTTAGTTTACTGATAGAACACACTAGCAGTTTTGAAGAAAAAAAAGTTGAATGTGTGATTTGTAAGCGAGTGTGAAAAGACATGATTCAAATAGTTCTTAATGACCTTGTCTATAATTCCCAGACCTTAGTTTAGGTCTTTTTGTGTTATTATGTAGGTCCAAACCATGTTGCTTTAAAATGTGATAGGTTGCTCTCTTCATTAAATGGGAGGAAGTAATTTGCGCCCAATTGGGCTTTAACTCAATTGACATATACAATGGGCTTTGGTACTTTATAAACGAGGTGTATTTTAGAGCATAAATAGTCGCGTTCTACGGGACATGCACACTTTCTTGTACGAATAAAAACAATCAAAACTTACTAAATGGTTTTGCAAACGTACTGCTTCCGAATTTAGGAGACTAAGATGTATTGTATAATTTCCTGTGATCGCAATACAATGTTAAATTATATATTAATTATTATACATCAGGCATTTTCAATAAAGAAACAGCGTTCCTCTGTATCTTCGCCTCTCTATCCTTCTATACTGTCATAATGCAAGCCTGTCGTTTTAGCCCTTTAGAATACAAATACCTTAAAAAAATCCATTTTATGTCGGACTCCAAGACACCCACAAAAAGCCTGAGATACAAAAAAGAATAATATTTATTTTCAGCTGGCGAAGAAGAAGAACTAAAAAACTGGATTTTCGGTCATTTAAAAGGCCTCAAAATAACAGAAGATAGTCTCGTGGTGCCGGAATCCGGTGTCTACTTCCTGCATAGTCAAGTGGGCTTCCTTGTGACATACGACTCTATAGAAAACATCGACAGAGTGTCCCAAGCACTGTTTCATGAAGTATTTCGTCTTAATCATATATACCCGCGTAATGGTACCCAGGAGCTGCTGTGAAGTGAGATAAGTCAGTGTTGTGAAAAGAATAAACAATACGGGAGGTACACGAGTTACGTAGGGGCTGCAATCTTTCTTACAAAGGGTGATCACATCTTTGTTCAAGTTTCAAGAATTTCTCTCGTGTCAAATAACCTTAGTTATTTCGGTCTTTATAAAATACACTGAAGCAGAGACCCATGACTTTGCACTACGGTAACATGTAAATCATTGTCCGGTAAAGAAAAAGAAAATACACGAATAGTTCAAGTAATTCATAATTCATTTGTTTTCAGCAGTTACTTTTGTGACCGCTGTAACATTTTGACACGTGGTTTATGCCACTTCCGGTTCTGGTGCAATAATAATAAAAAAAGTGAGGACTTCCGTTACAGCGTTTTTAAAGGATCCACCCAATCTCTACTCAGAGTTGTTGTTCCTTGCATACACAATGTCATGGCCTCTTGGAGAGATTGGGATCCATGTCTACTAAATAAAAACAGACTGTGATTGGTAAAAAAAAGTCTAGTCCGATACTAATGTTTACCAATGTGAAGTCATGGATTGGATACAAATATAATGACGCTTTCTTTGTCTTATAAGTTTGCGAACGCTGCTATATAGCGAGGGGATTTTACAAGGACGGATAGTGACGATATTGCTAGGTATAGAACTGTTCGCTGCTTCTAAAATTATGATACTAAAAGACAATGCAATGTCATCTACGTTTGCGGAATTAAATGTAACGTTCCAATCAGTATTTCATAAGATATTCCGAAATGCCTTATAGTCACCTTGGTCATATTTCCAAACTTTACGTTTAAAGCTATGTGACGTTGGCTTTGTTAGCTTCAGAACTATCACAGTCGGCAATGATAACGTACACGATTTGGAATAAATGGATCTCCAACAAAACTAGTAATAATATTATTATTGTCTTTGACAATAAATAGGTCTAATAATGAAGAATTCGACTCTGTAAAATGAGTAGGTTGAGTAATAAGTTGGTTAACCCCATATGAATTAATAATATTGTTGATCCTGTTGTTGATTGTTTTAAGGACATTACAATCAAATCTCCAGTGATGACAATGTCTTTTATATTGATATTGGAAGCTCTATCGATACTCTTTTGAATAAGATCCCTGTAAGGGTTATCACGTCAAGGGGCCGGTAAAATCCCCAACTAGGAGTCTTTTATTCGACATTGTAAGTTCGACACCTAGTGCTTTGATTCCATGTAATAGCAAATCATTACGTATAGAGCCGAGAAGATGATCACGTAAGTATATTATAACCCCACCACCAATTCTGTATTTTCTGTCGAGTCTGTATGGCTTATGAAAGTTTGGTATAGCTATTTCGTCATTTGGCATTAGAGGTGAGAGCCAGATTTCGGTGAATACTAATATATCGTATGGCTGCATTTTTGCCTGAAGTAGGGAAATTTTAGGTTTAAAGCTCTGGATGTTCATATGTAAAATACCATGATCACTTCCGATGATATCTAAAGATACAGAAGAGCTTTCATAGCTTGCCGTGGACACATTGATAGAGGGGTTAGGATGTACATCTCCTGATAATATTATTATCATCAGTAATATCCATTAGGTCAGAATGGCCAATGTTAGTATACATAAGATGTGATTTGTAAATGTAACATTTTTGCTATACTTTACGATTCTGGTATCTTAGTAAAAGGGAAAATTATCTGTGAGTAAACAGACTGATTTTGATTTAATTGTCGTCTAAGTCCATAAACTGACACCGGGTGGAAATATAAACAGAGCGCGAGTATGGGTATCCCCACAAACCTACATCATGAGAAGGGTACATATCGAAAGCCGCAACCTTCACCACACCCAGATGGGCCTTGTTTGTAAAAAAAACAACAAGTTATAGAGATAAATAGTTTAATTTCCTTTGTATTTGCACAGTTGTAAATGATTTAATTGAAAGTGTAGCATGGTCGCTGACATTTCGTTTGTACTTGCACAGTTGTAAATCATAATTAAATGAAAATAGCACTTCTCATAATGACTGGTGTAGTCTATCAGCTAGCTATCGGAAATTACAGTATAGCAGAAAGATGAAATGGACATGCTACATCTCGATGTTTAAATCAACCAACTCTATGAGACGATACTCTATCTATTACATAATACCTTGGTATTCAAAGTTATCAAACAGTCAATCAGTACTTACAGCATTTTACAACACACGTTTTAATCAATTCATTGAGTACTCATCACTATTTAAAGTGGGATAAATGTACATGTATGGTGTACGATCGGGGTCAAAACTATAGATGTAGGTGCATCTATAAAAAGTATAGGTGCACCTATATTTTTTATGGGTGCACCTGTAAAATTCTAGGTGCACCCATAAAATTGTAGGGGCCCATAAAGTATAAAGGTGCACCAATAAAATATATAGGTGCACCTACAATTGTAGTTTTGACCCTGATCGTACACCATATACATGGGATCTAAAGGTCCGACGTAACACTGACAAATAATGATGGGTTTTAATCTAAAGGGTAAACAAATAGTGATCCTAAAATGACCCTACATGTACAAGGAAAGACTAGAAAATACCATTATTTGTCAATTTTTGTCGGACCCTACCTTCTCTCCCCACCATCCCAACCCATCCACTTTATAAACAACCCGATGTAACTTTAAAACGGGTGTTATCAGATCTTTGCGTAGCCCATGAGCATGTGAATTGCGTATCAAAACGTTTTTGTTAGGACAAAACTTGGCGATTGTTTTACCTTTATAAGGAAAATCCCCAATACCTGGTAATTTGGTGTAAAAACAAAGTGTGCAGGAATGTAGATTATCTAATAGATCACAAAGACGACCACGACACAGACAGTCGGCAGATTTAAACTTTAAAATGGCAGAAGGTTAGTTATTACTTATTACCTATATTGGATAATATTCTCTTGTTTTTAGTATTAGTGTTATTGTGTTGATACTTTCTTTATAACATGACCAGCTTCTGCGTGGCCGAGTGTTTAACGACGTTGCTTTGATGATCATGGCACTGTACTTAGAGTTTAATTAACATTGTTGAAGTGATACGGGAAATAATTCCCGAGAGAGATATAGAATGAGTGCGGTTTAGCACGAGTTTCTATATCGCAAGAGTGAATTATTTTCCGAGTGAATTATTTTCCGTATCACGACAAAAATGTTAATTAAACTATATAATATGTATTATGTGATGAATTTCTTTCCAGTCGTCTTTTGACACAAGTATTCCTTCTTCTGTCACTCCTTTGGCGACAGGCGAGCACACAAGGCCAGATAGCACAGTAGAGGAAGGGATGTGTTATAGATTTTCTCAAACTGGGAAATTTCTATAATTCCTCACAGATTATATAATATAACTCTACTGTATATGTCGTTTGCTTTCATTTGTTAATTGGGGGCCGAAGTGGTCGAGTGGATGCCACTGGGTTATTACTTCGGTGTGTCCTAAGGAAAGATACTTCCCCTAGCTTCCGTTGGATGGGGACGTAAACCGGGTGATCCCGTGTATCGCAGTCTATCATCAGAACACGTTAAAGAACGATAGCGATATATTTGATAGTAAGAGTAGGACAGGGCTCCCGGATTCCTTTCCCACTCTCGCTGGGGCGGCATAAAATAACTTATTAAATGGTATCATGAACCGTTAAACAAATAATAAATACTTTCGTTAATTATTAAATTTGGTTTATGTACGTTTAGATTTTTAAAAAAAAAACTAAACTTCAGGTCAATGTAAGGTTGAAGCAGAGAACACGGATAAACACGTGATGGGAGACGAAACGATTGTGAAGCGCGGACAGTCTGTTAGAAGCGACTATGAGGTGGTTCAAAGTCCTCAGGATAATCACCGCAGCGTCTACCATTCTTCTAGCAGAGAAGAGGATGCATTATACGCTGAATCTTTCGGATGCCAGAGAAATTCCGTGCTTACTCATGAGTTCGAAAATGCCGAGTTGCGGACGGCAAAAAGATCCAAACGTAAAACGTACATATCAAAATGCACATTGTTCATTCTCGTTTCTATGCTCATCATCTCTTGCGTGATGTCAATCGGATCCTTTGTGATTATGCTTCGAACGTTAACGAGATGTGACGATTTGGAGCGGAAGATCAGTTCTCTGAGTTCTACGCATGCGTCGTACGCTTCTGCGCAACATGATGCGCTCATGTGCCTTCCATGTGACGAGTTGATGCTAGGACCTTTTGATGAAGATAACGAGGAATTAAAGACTCTTATACAAACAAAAGAAAATAATGCTCAAACATGTTGTGCCAAAACGTCACAGCAACTGTCGACATTACTTGGTCTTGTAAGTAGATGTTTGTTTCTCCGTCGTCGTCACCCGCTATTCTAGCACAACGTTATAATACTTTGTTATTTGAAGGTTTGTTTCAATTAGATCTTGAACTTGTTGGAAAATGAACTATAAAGCAAAAATATGCATTTTTCATCTTGTTAAAGCAATACTATTAGTAAATATACTAATATAAATGACAATAATATTAATAATAATTATAATAATAATAAATAATAATACGTTTGTGTTCGATCGAGTTGCTCAATTTGAATATAACCAATCCAATGCGGCATTTGACATAACAAAGAGACATACACCGAAATAAAATATCCAAGTTCCTAAGTCGTAGATAAACATTACTCTAAAATAAGAAATATATTTATATGTTCTAGTTTACGCGGAAGAAAGAACTAGCAAAGTGTGACACAGGTAAGTCTATTTTACGCTTTTTACATGTGTTTTTAATGTTTTGAATTTTCGTAAATAGAACGAATATATTACTAAAAGATAGCACATGTAGCGTTAAAGCTGAACTTGCAATGTATAAACAAAAACCCCGCGGATTCACATGTCTCGCCTAACGGGGCGGGACTTAAAAATAAAAAGGCCAATGATGCTTAAACGAAAGTTAAGTAAACATTTTAGTAACTAACAACAATCGAGTTTGCAGTTTGCTGAGATGACATTTAAGTGCATTTGTTTAAAAACAAAATGCCATTGTATTAAAAAAATCATCAGCTCCAAAAAGTAGGTCAAGGTCATAGATGAAATCCATGCGTCCAAAAAGATGCACTACTACAAGCCAAATGTAACAATTAAAGTTATCTGCCCTTTGCTTGCATGGTCAAGGTCACATCCACATTTACTTTTTGACACGTTGTGTTGTTCTATCCAAGAAACAACTATAAGCAAAGTTTGAAAGGTCTATATAAAGTTTGTGAGAAAATGACCTAAACGCAAAACTTGAATGTTGACGCCTTCGCCGCCGCCGCCGCCGCCGCCGCCGCCACGTATACATATCTTTTTTCTTCGAAAAGGCGAGACAAAAACAGCGAAGTCAAAAGGCATACGCATCTATCGTAATAAATGACAAATAAATAATATTTTATCAAACATTTTTTTTTTCGTCGCCGTTATGAATATGTATCTTCATTTATTAATTGTCATTATAAATGTGTGACATTTAGTTATATTTTAATCCACAGGGTCGCTTAATTCAAGTTCCACTAGAAGCTGTAATACGACAACAGGAATAGTCCCTCTGCCAATTCCTCTTAATGCCGCCTTATCGAAAACCGAGACAGATCCTCGAAGTGCCGTCATATCGGCACACATGCACGTGGGAGAACAACCGGCATCAGGTATTCTTACGGAGTAGTGGTATCACATAGGAAATTAGCGAAAATAAGAAAAGAGTTACATTGTCGTTATTGATCGTTTGTTACAAATGAAAATAAAAAAATGTACGTGTTTTACCCTGAATATTCACAGGTGTTTTAGACCTATAAATAAAATATTTTTGAAAAAAGAAAATGAAAAAAAAAAAGAAAAAAAAAAGAAGAAAATATTATTTTGTTTTTGGACAAAAATGGGTAATGGGTAGAGAAATGTTAATAAAATGAAAAACATATGGTAACCCTTAAAACAAATATACTGCCCCAAAAAAGGGGTTTCAGGCCTATGTAGACCCAAAAACACAATTCATTAAAATCAAATCCTAATTACGCTTTGATACTCTCCGCTATAGGCTTCCCTATAGAAGACGGATGCGGCCATTTCGACTTCGAAATGGCCGCATCCGTCTTCCATACTTCCCGGCTTAGTAGCGTAGAGTATCGTAGCGTGATATAGAGTCTGATTTTAATAACTGCAAAAATATATTACAAAAACGATCATCAAAACTCTATCCAGGTGTTCAGAAGATATAATAATGTTTATGTGACGATTAAAAATATATTTTTTTCCACCGGTTCTTAAAATACCTGTGATTGAATATACGTAACGAATTATGAGTTGGTAACTCTTAATTTGACGTTGGTAACTCTTAATTTGACGCTCCAGTTTGGGGGTTTGGTCTGGCTGGTTGGTCTGGCTGGTTAAAGCTGTCAATATTGTGTCTAAAGATTTTGGATTCTCAAAATATATACGTTATATGTATACCTCGTCGTCAGTAAGTTTAGAAATGTCGTACATATGTTATATAATTGGGCTGTTGTTGGCGGGATAGCTACTTTAAAAATAGATAATAGAAATTACTACTATAAAGGTCAAAAACCAAAACCCTATTGACAGCTTTACTTGACTGATGGCTTTCTGTGTTAGTGCATATTTGTGCGATCGAGAGCTTATTATGTTCGTCGAAAAGTAAAGTTCAGCATTACGTGGCCCGAGTATTATACCCCACCCAAATACAACCTCTTCTCTAAGAAGCGAAAACGGGGATGGCTGGGGTATGAAATAAAACCTTAATTTCGGCTTAAAATGATTGCATATTGTAAAATTAAAGCATTTAATATGTAATTTTAAACAGATTATCGCATTTTTTAAGTAAAAAATGTTTTTAAACGTGTTGAAATATCCGTTATAAAATTCTGCTAATATAAGCTTTCCCATCGTTTAATGGAATTAAGGCGGGACCATGTAATAAATGGTCTTAAACTAAAGAAAATGCAAAACCGTGTTCATTTGTCTATAGAACGGTTAGAACCAGGGAATTAAGAATATCTTATTAGTTTACTGATCGAGCACACTAATAGTTTTGAAGAAAAAAAATTGAATGTATGATTTGTAAACGAGGGTGAAAACACTTTATTCAAAAAGTTCTTAGTGACCTTGTCACTATAATTCCTAGACCTTAATTTATTATTTTTTAGCGAGCGATTATTTTTGTTATTATTTAAAATGTGATAGATTGCTCTCTTCATTGAATGGGAGGAACAATTGGGCTTTAATTTAATTGACATATAAAATGGGCTTTGGTACTTTATAAACGAGGTGCATTACAGTGCATAAATAGTCATGTTCTACGGGACATGCACACTTGCTTACACGAATATAAAAAAATCAAACTTGCTTTAAGTATACTGAAACGCAAAAGAAACGCAACACGGGAATTTCCGCTATCTATTGTATGTACAATATGCTGCTGTTAATCGAATGGTACATTGCTACGTCAGACCTTGCCTTTCGGAAAAAAATACTAAAATAACACATAATACAGCAAATAGTATTCCTTCAAAGTTTCATTATTGACAGAGTACGCGTTTGGCTCAAGCATGTGATGCAACATTTTGCAAATTCTTTACGTTAAATACAGTACTGAACTGGCTCAGTTTTTCAAAGAGGAACTTCAACATTCATGAATTTCTTGTTACAACGTGTACTGTGATTAAAACGTCTACAACATCACAGTTGTGTCCTTTTTCTAATTAACTGCAACTTTTGTTTTACAAAACATCTTGGGATTTCATTGGAATATTATGTGGAATATATACAATATATAGCGGAAATTCCCGAGTTGCGTTTCTTTTGCGTTTCAGTATAGTTCTACAAACGTACTGCCTCCGAACATAGGAGAATAAGATTTTAATGTATAATTTCATGTGATAGCAATACAATGTTAAATTATATATTAATGGTTATCCATCAGACATTTACAAGAAAAATACAATTTAAAAATGTTTCTCTTTCTCTTCGTCTCTCTATCTTTCTATAATAGCCTGTTGTTTTAGCCGTTGAGAATAGAAAATACGATTATTGTTTTCATTTTATGTCATACCTCTAGACAGCCACAAAATGCCCGAGGTACCACCTTTAAACAATAATATTTATTTTCAGCCGGCGAAGAAGTAGAACTAAAAAACTGGCTTTTCGGTCGGCCTGGTACACATTTAGAAGGCCTCAACATAACAGAAAATAGGATCGTGGTGCCGGAATCCGGTGTCTACTTCCTGTACAGTCAAGTCGGCTTCCTTGTGTTTTACGACACTCAAGAAAACATCGCAAAATCGTCTGAAATATTATTCCATAAAGTCCTTCGTTTCAATCACATTTACCCACTTTTTGGTAAACAGGAGTTATTACGAAGCGAGGTAACTCAATGTTGGGATCATAGTAAAGAGTATGGAAGGTACACGAGTTACGTAGGTGCTGCGATAAACCTTACAAAGGGTGATCAAATCTTTGTTCAAGTTTCCAGAATTTCTCTCTTGTCTAGAGACAATAACTTGAGTTATTTCGGTCTTTATAAAATACACTGAAGCAGAGACATGGACTTGGCATTACGGTAACATGTAAATATTAATTTAAACGTTGCCCGGTAGAGAAAAAGAAAATACAAGAATAGTAATTCACAGTTCATTTGTTTTCAGCAGTTACTTTTTTGACCGCTGTAACATTTTGACGTATGGTTTATGCCACTTCCGGTTCCGGTGCAACTGACTTCTGTTACAGCCTTTTCAAAGGATCCAACTTCTTGCGATACGATCTCAACATGTTGTAAATGATTTACGCAGAATCTCGAGTTCGCCATAGTAAACGCTAATCGTGGTAATACGCACGGCGATACGCTTCGCGAAATGTTAGGCCATAAACTTAAATATTATATAGAGATTATTTAACTGCTGGGATCGATTATAGGGATATCCTTCACTCGATGGTAGACGTGTGGTTCTTTTCACGAACGAGCGTATGCGAATGAGTGAACAAAACACGTCTACCACCGAGTGAAGGATTATCCTATAATCGAACACAGTACAGTTAAATAATCTGTTTATTACATTTTAAATCAGTTTGTGCATGTTTTAACCGAAATTAGTCTCTTCATTATCGGCGGATGACGTCGACGTCAGCACCACTTTATTGACGTCATAACTCAGCGTCACTGTTAGTTATTTTTGTGTTCGGAGTTAGTTAATAATATTTAGTGATTATGAATATTCTTTCACTGAGAAATCCCAATCTTTCACCGATAAAAAATTAAAGGAAAACAGATAAGCACTCTTTAATACAGAACTACTTATCGAATGCACCAGGCGAGCACATCCGCCTGAGTTAGTGGTATCAGACAGGTGAAAATCAGCCCATTGAACACAATGCAATATAGGCTATATCTGGAGATCAGTCACAAGTTCCACAATATTCGTTCGCTTAAATACACTTTTATTCGGTGAATTAAACACATTTGGCCATATCTGGAATAAAACACCGATTCAGTTTTTCAACATTTCACGTCATTCATTCACATTGTCAAAACCACATCTCTACCTAACCTCTGTGCTCATCCTCTTCAAAGAAATAATCCTGACAAACACGGAAAAATACCATTCATGACAACAGACATACTACTTGAATCCAGGTTAGATTTAACAATGACATAAAAACTAATCTTGGGGAAAACACATGCAAACTAGAAACTTTGGATTTGTTCAAGGAACTATTTTAGCACCCTACGACCCGGAAGTACTTCCTGACTGGTCTGACACCTAGTGCAATGAAACCTTCGACAGTATCTGCCACAAATAAAGTGTCATGGTTTTATGAATGTAGCCTGTTTGTACAAGCAAGCTTTGTGTTTTGTAAATAAAACAAAATAATATTATACTGTTTGTGTATTACTTGTTATTGTGATTATACCACTGATTGTAGACTAATGTTTATTAGTCGTGAGTTCACTTATTAGGCGAGACTAGATCACGGTGGCGAGACCACGTGACTTTCTGAGCTCGATTCAGGGATTTTGTTTCTGCATTACTTTCTTAATATTTAACGGATTTCGTTTATCGAAAGCGCTCACACCCCTACAAAGTATTCTCTTGCCTCCGCCGTAAAAGCCAATTCGATTCATCGAGTACTTTCTGAAATTAACCCTCCTAAAACGTACAGTGTCATATAGCAGGTCAGGCGCTTTCTTTCATTTCACGACTCCCTTTTTAGTAGATGGTGTGTGGGTCTGGGCGGGGACTAATCTTAGAAGGATTTGGCTGAACAGAATTGCCTTTGTCGACGGAGGAAACAGCTCATGTTTAGTGGTACATGTTCACCTTTGATTAACAAAAATCGTTAATCATTAAGATAGTTTTGAAGTAAATAAATATCCGCTGAATATAGCGTTTTGTTGATAATATTTTGCCGTGAACACTATACTGAAGTATGGCCATGGCTCTATATTGAGATGACTATACTGATGTATGGGTCTGACTCAATATTGAGATCATCATTAGACTGTAGTATATGCATGACTCTATGTTGAGATCACTAGACTGAAGTATAGGCATGACTCCATATTGAGATCACTAGACTAAAGTATCGGCATGACTCTGTATTGAGATCGCTAGACTGAAGTACAGGCATGACTCTATATTGATATCATTAAACTGAAGTATGGGCATGACTCTAGATCACTATACTGATGTATGGGTCTGACTCAATATTGAGATCATCATTAGACTGTAGTATAGGCATGCCTCTATATTGAGATCACTAGACTGTAGTATAGGCATGACTCTATGTTGAGATCACAAGACTGAAGTATAGGCACGAAACTATATTGAGATCGCTAGACTGAAGTATAAGCATGACTCTATATTGATATCATTAAATTGAAGTATGGGCATGACTCTATATTGAGATCACTACACTGAAGTATGGTCATGACTCTATATTGAGACCATTATACTGAAGTATAGGCATGACTCTATATTGAGATGACTATACTGATGTATGGGTATGACTCAATATTGAGATCATCATTAGACTGCAGTATAGGCATGACTCTTTATTGAGATCACTAGACTGAAGTATAGGCCAGAGCTGCAGATAAGCTGAGTTTTTGAGTATTATACTCATACATTTTTTTTTTTACAAAATCCCTGTTTTTTAAAATTGTGAGTATCTTTACTCATCAACTCACAACTTTTAAAAATCATGAGTATTATATTTGTACTATAGTATTTATTGTTCTGTAGAACAGTTTGTTCCAGATTTACATTATGAAAATTGTTCCAAGCATGTGTCTAATATAAAGGTCGTACTGTGTTTCTTTGGTTTTTACCTACATGCAACTTCCATTTCCTTGGTACTCATTCATTTTGAATCTGATGAGTAAATACTCACTGCAGTCAAACATTATCTACAACTCTGATAGGCATGACTCTGTATTGAGATCACTATACTAAAGTATCGGCATGACTCTATATTGATATCACTAGGCTGAAGTATCGGCATACTGAAATATATGCATGACTCTGTATTGAGATCGCTAGACTGAAGTATCGGCATGACTCTATATTGAGATCGCTAGACTGAAGTATAGGCATGACTCTATATTGAGATCACTAGATTGATGTATAGGTATGACTCTATATTGAGATCACTAGACAGAAGTATGGGTATGACTCTATATTGAGATCACTAGACTGAAGTATCGGCATGACTCTATATTGATATCACTAGACTGAAGTATCGGCATGATTCTGTATTGAGATCGGTTGACTGAATTATGGGTATGACTCTATATTGAGATCGCTAGACTGAAGTATCGGCATGACTCTATATTGAGATCACTAGACTGAAATATCGGCATGACTCTATATTGAGATCACTAGACTGAAATATCGGCATGAGTCTATATTGATATCGCTAGACTGAAGTATGGGTATGACTCTATATTGAGATCGCTAGACTGAAGTATCGGCATGACTCTGTATTGAGATCTCTAGACTGAGGTATATGCATGCCTCTGTATTGAAATCACTAGACTGAAGTATCGGCATGACACTATATTGGGATCTCTAGACCGAAGTATAGGCATGACACTATATTGAGATCAATAGACTGAAGTATAGGAATGACTCTATATTGAGTGACGTTTGGGCATGACTCTATATTGAGATCGCTAGACTGAAGTATAGGCATGACTCTGTATTGAGATCATTAGACTGACGTATGGGCATGACTCTATATTGAGATTACTAGAATGAAGTATGGACATGACCCTATATTGAGATCACTAGACTGAAATATAGGCATGACTCTGTATTGAGATCGCTAGACTGACGTATGGACATGACTCATTATACTGAAGTATCGGCATGACACTATATTGAGATCGCTAGACTGAGGTACAGACGTGACTCCATGTTGCAATCACTAGACTGAAGTATGGGCAAGACTCTATATTGAGATCACTAGACTGTAGTATAGGCGTGACTCCATTTTGAGATCACTAGACTAAAGTATGGACATGACTCTAAATTGAGATCACTAGACTGAAGTATAGGCATGACTCTATATTGAGATCACTAGATTGATGTATAGGTATGACACTATATTGAGATCATTAGACTGAAGTATGGGCATGACTCTATATTGAGATCACTAGACTGAAGTATAGGCATGACTCTATATTGAGATCACTAGACTGAGATATAGACCATGAGTGTATATTGAGATCGCTAGACTGAAGTATGGGCATGACTCTATATTGAGATCATTAGACTGAAGTATGGGCATGACTCTATATTGAGATCGCTAGACTGAAGTATAGGCACGACTTTATATTGAGATCACTAGACTTAATTATAGGTATGACTCTATATTTAGAACGCTAGACTGAAATATAGGCAGGACTCCATATTTAGATCACTAGACTGAAGTATCGGCATGACTCTATATTGATATCGCTAGACTGAAGTATATGCATGACTCTATATTGCGATCACTTGACTGACGTATGGGCATGAATCTATATTGAGATCACTAGACTGAAATATATGCATGACTCTATATTGCGATCACTTGACTGACGTATGGGCATGACTATATATTGAGATGACAAGACTGCAGTATAGGCTTAACTCTATATAGCAATCACTAGACTGAAGTATTGGCATGACTGTATTCTAGCCTGAAGTATGAACAGAACATGACTCTATATTGAGATCACTAGAATGAGGTATGGGCATGACTCTATTGAGATCGCTAGACTGAGGTATGGGCATGACTCTATATTGAGATCGTTAGACTGAAGTATTGGTATGATTGTATATTGAGATAACGTGACCGAAATTTGGACATGACTCTATATTAAGATCACTAGACTGAGGCATCGGCATGGCACTATATTGAAATCCTAGACTAAAATGCGGTCAAGCCTCTTTATTGCTATCACGTGGCTAAAGCACAGGTTAATGGGGTAAAGCTTTTACTCCTCTGTTCATTTCATTTTTTTACGCAGTTTACTATTTCTAAATACCACTCAATGGGATTCTTTCTTGGAATATGCTGTGCTGGCATATCC
Organism: Cyrtodaria siliqua; assembly: GCA_037043455.1. Lineage (NCBI taxonomy): Eukaryota > Metazoa > Mollusca > Bivalvia > Adapedonta > Hiatellidae > Cyrtodaria > Cyrtodaria siliqua. Next base: position 26,784 of record JAWPHD010011442.1, read on the forward strand.
TTAAAATGATATGTTTGTCGCCAAAATCGTCATTTACATCTATATTGCGAATCATTGTAGGATGTTTATTTATACTTTTATATACACCCCTTGGGAATCTGTACGCAGCGTTCACAGGGTAGTGCATTATAATCAGATGGCCATCTTCGTATCATATAAGCGCTATTCTACAGCTATTGATGTAGATCCTAACTTCTAGTATGGTGATCCCATCTACTTCGTAGCGTGTAGTAACACAATTGCAGATAGTTTCTAAGTGCTTTAGTTTAAGCACTAGAAGTTGACGTTTTTTTGGCATATGTCTATTGATACGAATTTCACATCACCCATACAGATTTGGTAATAGTTTTTCACAAATTTGATACGTTGATGATTATATACATAATTTCTACAAATTATGAGAATGAAATGGAACAGCAAAGATAGAAATAACACAATTTACGAAACTAAAAATATCTATGTTGAACATTATGTGCGTTGTTGTACGATTATCGTATTTTACGTAAACCATTCCAAGTATAATGTTTGTGTTTGAAATTTTCGGACCTTGATGATAAGCCACACAAAATTAACACCGTCAACGTTTGTTTAGAAGTTGTATTAAGCTCACCTTTCGTACTAATCAGCACTAATCTGTTTTTGTAATGTACAGATTCCCCAGGAGTGATATAGGCCAATATATCTAGCCTGGTTCCCTGGTATCCCACGATGCTGTACAAAGCACTGTAAAAGGCCACAAAACCAGATAATATTTCGGCGTGTCATTGTATCAGGTGATCTTGAACTATAAATAGTTTTGTTTACGGGTATTGTATCACGGGTAATGCCCTGTGCGATTACACATGTATTAAACCTATATTTGATAACATAGGCAAACATGCGATATTAACATCCGTTAACAGATTATATGGTTTTTTTCGTATACCAAAGCTAGCACACGTTTGAATGTCTGTAGACTAGTGGCCGGGTACTAAGGATGTCTGTAGTGGCCGTGTACTAAGGATGTCTGTAGTGGCCGGGTACTAAGGATGTCTGTAGTGGCCGTGTACTAAGGATGTCTGTAGTGGCCGGGTACTAAGGATGTCTGTAGTGGCCGGGTACTAAGGATGTCTGTAGTGGCCGTGTACTAAGGATGTCTGTAGTGGCCGGATACTAAGGATGTCTGTAGTGGCCGGGTACTAAGGATGTCTGTAGTGGCCGGTACTAAGGATGTCTGTAGTGGCCGGGTACTAAGGATGTCTGTAGTGGCCGGGTACTAAGGATGTCTGTAGTGGCCGTGTACTAAGGATGTCTGTAGTGGCCGTGTACTAAGGATGTCTGTAGTGGCCGGTACTAAGGATGTCTGTAGTGGCCGGGTACTAAGGATGTCTGTAGTGGCCGTGTACTAAGGATGTCTGTAGTGGCCGGGTACTAAGGATGTCTGTAGTGGCCGTGTACGAAGGATGTCTGTAGTGGCCGTGTACTAAGGATGTCTGTAGTGGCCGGGTACTAAGGATGTCTGTAGTGGCCGGGTACTAAGGATGTCTGTAGTGGCCGTGTACTAAGGATGTCTGTAGTGGCCGTGTACTAAGGATGTCTGTAGTGGCCGGGTACTAAGGATGTCTGTAGTGGCCGGGTACTAAGGATGTCTGTAGTGGCCGGTACTAAGGATGTCTGTAGTGGCCAGGTGCTAAGGATGTCTGTAGTGGCCGTGTACTAAGGATGTCTGTAGTGGCCGTGTACTAAGGATGTCTGTAGTTGCCGGGTACTAAGGATGTCTGTAGTGGCCGGGTACTAAGGATGTCTGTAGTGGCCGTGTACTAAGGATGTCTGTAGTGGCCGGGTACTAAGGATGTCTGTAGTGGCCGGTACTAAGGATGTCTGTAGTGGCCAGGTGCTAAGGATGTCTGTAGTGGCCGTGTACTAAGGATGTCTGTAGTGGCCGTGTACTAAGGATGTCTGTAGTGGCCGGGTACTAAGGATGTCTGTAGTGGCCGGGTACTAAGGATGTCTGTAGTGGCCGTGTGCTAAGGATGTCTGTAGTGGCCGGGTGCTAAGGATGTCTGTAGTGGCCGTGTACTAAGGATGTCTGTAGTGGCCGTGTACTAAGGATGTCTGTAGTGGCCGGTTACTAAGGATGTCTGTAGTGGTGGCCGGGTACTAAGTCTGTAGTGGCCGGATACTAAGGATGTCTGTAGTGGCCGGGTACTAAGGATGTCTGTAGTGGCCGTGTACTAAGGATGTCTGTAGTGGCCGGGTACTAAGGATGTCTGTAGTGGCCGGGTACTAAGGATGTCTGTAGTGGTGGCCGGGTACTAAGGATGTCTGTAGTGGCCGGGTACTAAGGATGTCTGTAGTGGCCGGGTGCTAAGGATGTCTGTAGTGGCCGGGTACTAAGGATGTCTGTAGTGGCCGTGTACTAAGGATGTCTGTAGTGGCCGGGTACTAAGGATGTCTGTAGTGGCCGGGTACTAAGGATGTCTGTAGTGGCCGTGTACTAAGGATGTCTGTAGTGGCCGGTACTAAGGATGTCTGTAGTGGCCGGGTACTAAAGATGTCTGTAGTGGCCGTGTACTAAGGATGTCTGTAGTGGCCGGGTACTAAGGATGTCTGTAGTGGCCGTGTACTAAGGATGTCTGTAGTGGCCGGTACTAAGGATGTCTGTAGTGGCCAGGTGCTAAGGATGTCTGTAGTGGCCGTGTACTAAGGATGTCTGTAGTGGCCGTGTACTAAGGATGTCTGTAGTGGCCGTGTACTAAGGATGTCTGTAGTGGCCGGTACTAAGGATGTCTGTAGTGGCCAGGTGCTAAGGATGTCTGTAGTGGCCGTGTACTAAGGATGTCTGTAGTGGCCGTGTACTAAGGATGTCTGTAGTGGCCGGGTACTAAGGATGTCTGTAGTGGCCGGGTGCTAAGGATGTCTGTAGTGGCCGGGTACTAAGGATGTCTGTAGTGGTGGCCGGGTACTAAGTCTGTAGTGGCCGGATACTAAGGATGTCTGTAGTGGCCGGGTACTAAGGATGTCTGTAGTGGCCGGGTACTAAGGATGTCTGTAGTGGCCGGGTGCTAAGGATGTCTGTAGTGGCCGTGTACTAAGGATGTCTGTAGTGGCCGGGTACTAAGGATGTCTGTAGTGGCCGTGTACTAAGGATGTCTGTAGTGGCCGTGTACTAAGGATGTCTGTAGTGGCCGGGTACTAAGTCTGTAGTGGCCGGGTACTAAGGATGTCTGTAGTGGCGAGGTACTAAGGATGTCTGTAGTGGCCGGGTACTAAGGATGTCTGTAGTGGCCTGGTACTAAGGATGTCTGTAGTGGCCGGGTACTAAGGATGTCTGTAGTGGCCGTGTACTAAGGATGTCTGTAGTGGCCGTGTACTAAGGATGTCTGTAGTGGCCGGGTACTAAGGATGTCTGTAGTGGCCGTGTACTAAGGATGTCTGTAGTGGCCGGGTACTAAGTCTGTAGTGGCCGGATACTAAGGATGTCTGTAGTGGCCGTGTGCTAAGGATGTCTGTAGTGGCCGGGAACTAAGTCTGTAGTGGCCGGGTACTAAGGATGTCTGTAGTTGCCGGGTACTAAGGATGTCTGTAGTGGCCGGGTGCTAAGGATGTCTGTAGTGGCCGGGTGCTAAGGATGTCTGTAGTGGCCGGGTTCTAAGGATGTATGTAGTGGCCGTGTACTAAGGATGTCTGTAGTGGCCGGGTACTAAGGATGTCTGTAGTGGCCGTGTACTAAGGATGTCTGTAGTGGCCGTGTACTAAGGATGTCTGTAGTGGCCGGGTGCTAAGGATGTCTGTAGTGGCCGGGTACTAAGGATGTCTGTAGTGGCCGGATACTAAGGATGTCTGTAGTGGCCGTGTACTAAGGATGTCTGTAGTGGCCGGGTACTAAGGATGTCTGTAGTGGCCGGGTACTAAGGATGTCTGTAGTGGCCGGTACTAAGGATGTCTGTAGTGGCCGGTACTAAGGATGTCTGTAGTGGCCGTGTACTAAGGATGTCTGTAGTGGCCGTGTACTAAGGATGTCTGTAGTGGCCGGGTACTAAGGATGTCTGTAGTGGCCGGGTACTAAGGATGTATGTAGTGGCCGTGTACTAAGGATGTCTGTAGTGGCCGTGTACTAAGGATGTCTGTAGTGGCCGGGTACTAAGGATGTCTATAGTGGCCGGTACTAAGGATGTCTGTTGTGGCCGGTACTAAGGATGTCTGTAGTGGCCGTGTACTAAGGATGTCTGTAGTGGCCGTGTACTAAGGATGTCTGTAGTGGCCGGGTACTAAGGATGTCTGTAGTGGCCGGTACTAAGGATGTCTGTAGTGGCCGGTACTAAGGATGTCTGTAGTGGCCGGGTACTAAGGATGTCTGTAGTGGCCGGGTGCTAAGGATGTCTGTAGTGGCCGGGTACTAAGGATGTCTGTAGTGGCCGGGTACTAAGGATGTCTGTAGTGGTGGCCGGGTACTAAGGATGTCTGTAGTGGCCGGGTACTAAGGATGTCTGTAGTGGCCGGGTACTAAGGATGTATGTAGTGGCCGGGTACTAAGGATGTCTGTAGTGGCCGGGTACTAAGTATGTCTGTAGTGGCCGGGTACTAAGGATGTCTGTAGTGGCCGGGTACTAAGGATGTCTGTAGTGGCCGGGTACTAAGGATGTCTGTAGTGGCCGGGTACTAAGGATGTCTGTAGTGGCCGGTACTAAGGATGTCTGTAGTGGCCGGGTGCTAAGGATGTCTGTAGTGGCCGGGTGCTAAGGATGTCTGTAGTGGCCGGGTGCTAAGGATGTCTGTAGTGGCCGTGTACTAAGGATGTCTGTAGTGGCCGGGTACTAAGGATGTCTGTAGTGGCCGGGTACTAAGGATGTCTGTAGTGGCCGGGTACTAAGGATGTCTGTAGTGGCCGGGTACTAAGGATGTCTGTTGTGGCCGGGTGCTAAGGATGTCTGTAGTGGCCGGGTGCTAAGGATGTCTGTAGTGGCCGGATACTAAGGATGTCTGTAGTGGCCGGGTGCTAAGGATGTCTGTAGTGGCCGTGTACTAAGGATGTCTGTAGTGGTGGCCGGGTACTAAGTCTGTAGTGGCCGGATACTAAGGATGTCTGTAGTGGCCGGGTACTAAGGATGTCTGTAGTGGCCGGGTACTAAGGATGTCTGTAGTGGCCGTGTACTAAGGATGTCTGTAGTGGCCGTGTACTAAGGATGTCTGTAGTGGCCGGGTACTAAGGATGTCTGTAGTGGCCGTGTACTAAGGATGTCTGTAGTGGCCGGGTGCTAAGGATGTCTGTAGTGGCCGGGTACTAAGGATGTCTGTAGTGGCCGGGTGCTAAGGATGTCTGTAGTGGCCGTGTACTAAGGATGTCTGTAGTGGTGGCCGGGTACTAAGTCTGTAGTGGCCGGATACTAAGGATGTCTGTAGTGGCCGGGTACTAAGGATGTCTGTAGTGGCCGGGTACTAAGGATGTCTGTAGTGGCCGGGTACTAGGGATGTCTGTAGTGGCCGGGTACTAAGGATGTCTGTAGTGGTGGCCGGGTACTAAGTCTGTAGTGGCCGGATACTAAGGATGTCTGTAGTGGCCGGGTACTAAGGATGTCTGTAGTGGCCGGGTACTAAGGATGTCTGTAGTGGCCGGGTACTAAGGATGTCTGTAGTGGCCGTGTACTAAGGATGTCTGTAGTGGCCGTGTACTAAGGATGTCTGTAGTGGCCGGGTACTAAGGATGTCTGTAGTGGCCGTGTACTAAGGATGTCTGTAGTGGCCGGGTGCTAAGGATGTCTGTAGTGGCCGTGTACTAAGGATGTCTGTAGTGGCCGGGTACTAAGGATGTCTGTAGTGGCCGTGTACTAAGGATGTCTGTAGTGGCCGTGTACTAAGGATGTCTGTAGTGGCCGTGTACTAAGGATGTCTGTAGTGGCCGGGTACTAAGGATGTCTGTAGTGGCCGGGTACTAAGGATGTCTGTAGTGGCCGGATACTAAGGATGTCTGTAGTGGCCGGATACTAAGGATGTCTGTAGTGGCTGGGTACTAAGGATGTCTGTAGTGGCCGGGTGCTAAGGATGTCTGTAGTGGCCGTGTACTAAGGATGTCTGTAGTGGCCGGGTACTAAGGATGTCTGTAGTGGCCGTGTACTAAGGATGTCTGTAGTGGCCGGGTACTAAGGATGTCTGTAGTGGCCGGGTACTAAGGATGTCTGTAGTGGCCGGGTACTAAGGATGTCTGTAGTGGCCGGGTACTAAGGATGTCTGTAGTGGCCGGGTGCTAAGGATGTCTGTAGTGGCCGTGTACTAAGGATGTCTGTAGTGGTGGCCGGGTACTAAGTCTGTAGTGGCCGGATACTAAGGATGTCTGTAGTGGCCGGGTACTAAGGATGTCTGTAGTGGCCGGGTACTAAGGATGTCTGTAGTGGCCGTGTACTAAGGATGTCTGTAGTGGCCGGGTGCTAAGGATGTCTGTAGTGGCCGGGTACTAAGGATGTCTGTAGTGGTCGGGTGCTAAGGATGTCTGTAGTGGCCGTGTACTAAGGATGTCTGTAGTGGCCGGGTACTAAGGATGTCTGTAGTGGCCGGTACTAAGGATGACTGTAGTGGCCAGGTACTAAGGATGTCTGTAGTGGCCAGGTACTAAGGATGTCTGTAGTGGCCGGGTACTAAGGATGTCTGTAGTGGCCGTGTACTAAGGATGTCTGTAGTGGCCGTGTACTAAGGATGTCTGTAGTGGCCAGGTACTATGGATGTCTGTAGTGGCCGTGTACTAAGGATGTCTGTAGTGGCCGTGTACTAAGGATGTCTGTAGTGGCCGGGTACTAAGGATGTCTGTAGTGGCCGTGTACTAAGGATGTCTGTAGTGGCCGGGTACTAAGGATGTCTGTAGTGGCCGTGTACTAAGGATGTCTGTAGTGGCCGGGTACTAAGGATGTCTGTAGTGGCCGTGTACTAAGGATGTCTGTAGTGGCCGGGTACTAAGGATGTCTGTAGTGGCCGGGTACTAAGGATGTCTGTAGTGGCCGTGTACTAAGGATGTCTGTAGTGGCCGGGTACTTAGGATGTCTGACCGGATCAGTTGGTTTAAAGTCTACTGCGCTATCGCCTGGGCCACGCCAGTCCCTTAAACGAGTATATATGAATCCGGGAACCCTGCCCTTTTATCCCTAGGAATATTTTATATTTTTTTATGGTTCTTAAAACTGGATGATACAGTTCTTTATTAGTGCGCATATTTGAAACTTTGAAAATACAGCTATGATTTAATTTGTGCACATATTTAGAAATTCTGAGATACAGCGTTTAAGGTTTACCCTACCACCACCCCTCCATAAGTCTCTGAGGTGTATGAGGTGTATTAGGTAGGTGTATGAGGTGTATGAGGTGTAGTCGAATGTAGTTCCTACTTCAAAAGCAGTTCCTCTTTTTTTTCGTTGGAAAGTTGCATTATAATTGGTGGGAAATTGCTCATTTCTATTCGATTTCGTTGTTTGTATAAGCACTGTATTCATATGTTTTAATGGAGTATTGATGAACATTTCCCAATTTCAAAATAAATGCATACACTCTGTGAGCAACTATCAATAAAAACAGCTGTACCCTTGACCTGTTTAGTATTAAAACAAACAAAACACGTTCTTACATGGCTACTGACCTCACTTTTTCTGATGCTTTTGCGTTGTCCACACTTGATTAGAAGTTGCAGAAAATCATTAATATGTGATTTAAACATTTGATGTGAATAAGGAAAGTAATTGGTGGCTGTATGATTTAATTAGTGCAAAACAAAATCAAAATACTAAACACTGTTTACCAAAATATATTAAAAAAAGATCGATACTACTCGTCAAGATCAATGGAATCTTGAATCATTCGACATAAAGATAATATATTGCAAGGTTTATATGATTCTACTTTTTTTTTTGTGCCGCCTGCGTAGCATGGCAGACACTTAGGGATCTAAGTCCTCGCAACCTTTAACCTGCAACCCAAGCTTGGCCATAATTTGAAAAATGTTTAAACTATGTTAATGAAACTTTACACACATATTCATCTTAACCAAAGGAACGTGGTTACACAAGTCCAATAACCCTGACTTTCATTTTGGCAGAGTTATGCCCCTTTCATAAAACTGTAACCTCAAGCTAACCACCCTGTCTTCAAACTTTATAGTTAGATTGTACTTGCTGAAATAAGCACACGGCAGGCGACACACATGTTCCGTGTAAAACCCTTCTAGGTCATCCTTAGTGACACAAAGTTAGCTTCTAGTATACAGTTATCACATGTGTGTTTGGGGAACAGTCAAAACTGTTTTCCCGAGGTGGAGGGGATGGCAGTGTGAACTGTTTCCCGAGGCCGATAACACATGTGATAACTGTTTTATTACCTGATTAATGTTACTGTACGAAACAGTGAAAATGAAAATTTGTTTTATAATGGGAACCTATGGTGAAAAAAGCAACATGACGTCACGCAAACGAAATTCCAGCACGTGAGGGAAACAGTCGAAACTAAAGCCCGGTAACAGTTCGTTTTCACCGGGAACAGTCTTTTCCTTAGTGAATTAGCAAGAAATGACGATATAGCATTTATATAGGAGATCAGGTAATAATACTGTATGTTCTTCTTAGCCTATTAGCACGTTTACGTCTGGATATAATAAAGTTTACATTTAGACCGTTTAGTATGTTTACTTCTTTTTACTTCTTAATTAACATATTAAACTATACTGAAAGAAAAAGAAACGCAGGGTGCGTAATTCCTCTATATATTTTATGTTTAATATGTTACTGCTAATCGAATGGCACAGGGCGACATTAGGCCTGTCCTTTAGAAAGAAGGTTTAAACAGCACTGAACACACCAATGGTTACCCCTTTAAAGTTTCATTATCGTCAGAATGCGCATTTGGCTCAAGCAGGTGAGCAAACTTAGGCTTTAAATGTTGCAATCACTTAACATTAAATACAGTACTGAACTGGCTCAATTTTTCAAAGAGGAACTTAAGCATTTATGAATTTCTTGTTACAACGTGTACTGTGATTAAAACGTCTACAACATCACAGTTGTATCCTTTCTCTAACTAACTGCACTTTTTTTTTTTACAAAACATCTTGGGATTTCCTTGGAATATATATGGAATTAAGTGTGCAGTATATGCAATATATAGCGGAAATACGCACCCTGCGTTTCTTTTCCCTTTCAGTATAGTATATATTTACCTTTTCACCTTATACTATATTTACTATAATTGTTATATAAACATAACCTGCATTTATATAATAATAGAGGTAAACTGATTAACATATATCATTTAACAGTACGTATCTATACGTGGAAAAAAGGTGACACTATCTTGTATTGTTAGATTATATGATAAAGCATTTCAAGGAAGTAGAGACATGCGTTCCTTATTACTAATTCAAAAAAGAACCCACGTATGATACCCGGTAGCAATAAGAAAATCAATATGTAAAAGGGATTGTAAACAAATAATGGTATGCACATTAAACGTTTTCGGTATGGCTTTATTTGTTGATAGGCAGGGAAACAGCACATCAACACTTCCTTATGGTTGGCCTTAATATGATTGGCCTTTTTTTCTTTCTTTTTTTCTTGGAACATTATCATTGGTTATCCAGATACGAAATACGATCACGTTCGTGTCATAATGGATTCAGTTAATTTGTGGGAATATATACCTTTGCGTCAGTTTCTTACAGACACGTTTTTAAAAACGTTTTACATTTATTTGGAAGCCACACACGGTTGAAGACTTTTGAAATACGACAAGGTTTTTTGCTTTATTTATTGCTAGTTTTGATTAATTTTGATTATTTGTATTTACAATTTTAATTAATTTCTTCTTCTTCTTCTTCTTCTTCTTCTTCTTCTTTGCTTCTTCTTCTTCTTTGCTTCTTCTTCTTCTTCTTCTTCTTCTTCTTCTTCTTCTTCTTCTTCTTCTTCTTCTTCTTCTTCTTCTTCTTCTTCTTCTTCTTCTTCTTCTTCTCTCTTCTTCCTTTCTTTCTTTCTTTTTCTTCGTCTGTTGGGGCCTTAATAGCCGGAATAGTAAAAATGTTGCGTCTAAAACTTTTTCGCCTCTCATCACTGCGGATTCGAATCCCGCTGGGAGCTCCACTTGTCAAGTGGGAAAGTGTCGATTCTTACGGATGGCGGGAGGTATACAGTACTGGTTCTACCCAGGAAAATATGGTGGTCTGCTTCTACCACAAACAAAATTGACCGTCACTTATGGCCTAACATGTGCTAAAATGTCGTAAAACACTATTCATTCAACCAATCTTCTTTTGCCTTTACTGCTTTTTATTTTTATTTTATTGAGTGTTATTATTTTTTATTTGTAGACATATGTTTTTGTCTTTAGTAATAGTTGTATAGAAATATTATTAATAAAAAACAATAAGAATTTAAGAATTTAAGCACAGTCTTAGACATATTATTACATATAGATCTATACAAGTTTGCCAATATAAGGTATACCATTTAATTAAAACATTGTAAAATAACACGTTGATCGTTTTTGTTTTAAATAATAAATAAACCCGCTATACATAGTTTTTCAATTATATTTTAGGTATATTTGAATTTGAAACAGGGCACAAACGCGTGATGGCAGATGAAACGTTTCAGAAGCTTGCATCGTCTGGCAGCAGTGAAACGTACGTGACGGTCGAAGGAAGCCGGGATAAATATCCAAGCATCTACTTCGAAAACCATCGCAACAAGTCCACAGACGATCTCATTAATAACCGGAGAGAACAAAACGGGCCAATTCAAGACCATGAAGTCTCCGAATTATCCTCGGAAGAATCTGAGTTACCGACGGAAAATAAAACCATTTCAAAATGCTTATTTTACATTCTTGTTTTCATGGTCATTTTATCCTCAGTAATAGCAATCGGTGCTGTTGTGATTACGCTTCAACAATGGAAGAGATGTGACGATTTGGAAAGGCAAATCAAGTCTGCGCATGCGTCATACACGTCTGCGCAACAGGATACGCACGTGTGTCTTCCGTGTAGCGAGCTGATGCTAGGACCTTTTGAGGAAGATAACGAGGAATTAAAGACTCTTATACAAAAAGAAGAAAATAATACTCAAATTTGTTGTGCCAAAACCTCACAGCAAATATCGACGTTACTCAATCTTGTAAGTATAGCTATGTTTTTACGCTTTTTAAATGAATATCTTTAAAAAATTGCAAATATTAAAATGGATTTTTAAAAAAAAGCAATTTTTCATATTCAATAATTTTTTTTGTAATTGAGCTGTAGTTGAGGGGCACATTTAAAAATGTATTTAATAACACGCAAAAAACAACAAAAACAATGCCGTTACTAATTTTGCTGAAAACAATATGCTTTCCTAAGATATTGTATTTCAATCTGTTTCTGTATTATTCAGTTCACCAAGCGGAAGCAACTAGCATCGTGTGCTGAAGGTAACCTTACCTACTTACGTATTTCATTTAAAAAATGTTCCATGTTTGATATTTAAATTTTCAAACATACGATTTCACAGAAAACTTAACGGGAATGTAGGCATATAAACATCATTATTATTTAGAGTTCTGAAAAACATGGAAAAAGGTGAAATAATTATCAAAATCGGATTATAAACAAAGAAGATAGGACCACTTGAAGGTTGTTCTAAAACGAATATAGGAGCCGACATTTTAAGAGCTATGACATCATAGTTCTAAATTACCATATATAGCATATTGATGAATATCATTTCAAGCAAAGAAAACACTGAATGCAACAGCCTGTCCTGGTCATATAATTCATTATTACCCTTAATTATACATATGTTTCATATACAGTTTCTGTTATTGTTTTCCCCAATAAATCAGTTAGGTGTCATATTAAGTAATATTTCATATAAGTATGGTCATTTAGAACTATGATGCAGTAATGGTTCTCAAAACGGCGGCTTCCATATTCGTTTCAACAGAACCTTTAAATGGTCACATCGTCTTTGTTTAGTATTCGATTTTGAAAACTCTTTCATCCTTTTCATAGTTTTTTTTCAGAACAGACCTAATGACAAAAGTTATTATGTCTGTGAGAATGCTCACTAATAAAGAGAGTTTGGCTGTGGGGCTGCATTCCCTTTTAAAGGGACACACGGCAATCTTGAAGTGTTTGAAATGGGTGTCTCGACTTATATATCCAGGATCATGTTAACTTTTAACCTGGTTACATTTAAATAAATAAAAAATTATGTATTCACTTTTTCGTCATATTTTACTTCAAGTTTTAATATATTATTGGTGCAATAATATCAAAATTGAATAATATGCACATATAATGTGCTTGTTATTATTCTTATAATTAATATTAATGATTGAACAAATGTAAGTTATCCAGAAAAACAAGCGGGACGCCGTGAGTTTTAAAAAAATCAAGATTGCCGTGTGTCCCTTTAACATTCTTACGTATTCCCCAAATGTTAGAAATGCTGTATTACTAAACCTATTACATGACTTTTAAGCCCATTCTGTTAATTGAAATGGCCACACGACAATCTTTAAGTATTAATCAGGCATTACAATTACCTTCTCGATTTATTAATCCAGTATCATTTTGACTTCAAACATGCTTGCATATAATTAAATATAATTATGAGTTTAAAGTCTGCCATAGGCTTACGTATATTCCTGGTGTAGTATTAACAACAGTTAGTAATACGCAAAAACACTTTTCTATACTTACTGAATATGCGTAAAACGAATTATGAGTTGGTAACTCTTAATCCAACGCTCCAGTTTTGTGGTTTGGCCAGGTTCGTTAAATCCCCTAATGTTGTATCTATAGAGATTGTATTCTCAAAATATGTAAGTTATATATATACCTCATCGTCAGTACGTAGATTTAGAAACTCCGAACGATGTACAACTGTTGTAAAGTTTGTTGTTGGCGGAATAGCTGCTTTAACTTTTGTACTGGCTTTGTGCAAAATTTGGCGCCCCTGTCCAGCGTGTCATATTTGTGTCAGCCCATTTGTGTAAGCCCATGAGTTGGTAACTCTTAATTCAACGCTCCAGTTTTGTGGTTTGGCCAGGTTGGTTAAAGCCTTTAATAGTGCGTCTATAGAGTTTGGATTCTCAAAACATGTAAGTTTTATATATACCTCATCGTCAGTAGGTTTAGAAACGGTGTACATCTGTTGTAATATTCGGTTGTTTTTGGCGATATAGCTACTTTAATGATGTGTAGAAATATATGATATGTATAAAAATTAACGGGACTACGCGAGTTTTAATAAAATCAAGTTGTCATATGTCCTTTTAAAAACACGATTTCGATTCTTTCATTTTTCGCCTTTCCATACCTATATTATTGTTTATATTAAAGTGTGACATGTAGCTATGTTTTCATTAACAGAGGCGCAAAATTCAAGTTCCACAGGAAGCTGCAATACGACCACTGAGGTAGGCCCTCCGTCGGGTCCTAGTAATGCCATCGTGTCGGCACACCTGCAAGTGGGGATACAGTCAGACTCAGGTACTAGTCTAAAATAGAATACATGTACTATATTGTAGTTTATTGTAGTTAGGCTTGTTCTAGGGATGTTTGATATTCCTGAATAAAACATGTTATAAAATCGTCTGCTGTCCGTCCGTCGACCTCAAAGACCCCCAATCATATTGTACATGGTAGCAATTCGTTTGTACAGCTTCGTAGTGCAACTACCAACTGCATTGTCGCAGTTGGTAAAGACGTTATCTACGCTCGTCACGCGTTCGAGCCACTCACAAGGAAACATTTTTAAAAAAAAATTACGCTAAACTATTTGAAAATATAATGCGGAACTAAATGTAGTTACGAAATAAATATGATAGCTTCCTACCATTCTGCATGTGAATACAGTGAGAAGTATTTCAGTAATCTATTTATTTATTTTTAGAGAGTGAAGAACAGCCAATCAGAAATTGGCGTTCCGATCGGCCTGGTACTCACGTTGAGCATATCACGATATCAGAAGATAGGCTCGTGGTGCCGGAAACCGGTTTGTACTTTCTCTACAGTCAGGTCGGCTTCCTTGTGACCTACGACTCTCAAGAAAACATCGACAGAGCGTCCCAGGCATTGTTTCATAAAGTATTTCGTTATAATCATATATACCCACTTAATGGTACCCAGGAGTTGCTGCGAAGTGAGGTAACTCAGTGTTGGGAGAAGAATAAAGAATACGGGAGGTACACGAGTTACGTCGGGGCAGCGATCACCCTTAATAAGGGCGATCAACTTTTTGTGCAAGTTTCCAGAATTTCTCTTTTGTCTAGAATCGGTAGCTTAAGTTATTTTGGTCTTTATAAGATATAGGCTACTGAGACTTTGAGAACTTTGAATTGGTGAAGTGAAAATTAAATTAAAAATACTCGAGGACTTGAAAAAACGTCTCCATAACTGTCAGGGCCCGGCGGAAGTCAAGAAATGGTGCCCAATGGGAGGTTGCATCGTGGTTATGGGGTCAATGGGGTGAAGTCCTCTGAAGTCCGAGACGGTCTGTGATTGAATTTTAGCTTAGAGGTATACTCCTAATTCTGTTCATAGGATAATACAGTTCAACTGAATGTATTTGTCACACAATATACGGAAGCGATACTTAAATACTGGTTAAATTTTAATTCTCAGTGTAACATATACTAAATTTTGTTTAAAAAATTGCAGGCAAACATATTTTGGTCACATTTTCAGAATGTGTGAGAACGTAAAATGTATACGTGTGAGCGTGATTAGATACAAAAATGCGTGTGTCTCACACCTGTGTCTCACGCTTAATGCGTGATGCGTGAGACTTGACAGTTACACGTCTCCTGTTTATAGTTTCAATAATACAACTTTTACACTAATGTTGCGATAGCCCTTGTCTGGCGGTATGCCTATTTAACCGCCTTTTTCACCAACAATTTCATGAAGTGAATATGAAATGCCTAATACTCAAAACTGATTTTGAAAAAAAAAATCAAACCATGGTTTAAGCTTTATTTTCATTAAGGCATTTTTAAAGTTCCTAACTTTGCCGCGTGCACAAATGAATGCAAGAATAGTTGCATGTGTTTAGAGCAGTTATATAAGTAGTTTTAGTAAGCGTGACATTATAAGAATACATGGAAGTCATTGTATATGTGCATTCTTTTTTTCATAAGGTCTGTGACTAAATACTATTTGAGACTCAGACTTCCCTGCGCTATGATCTCAGGGTGCGTGCGTTCGTGCGTACGTGTGTGCGTGCATGCGTGCGTCCGTGTGCGTGTCGTTGGAGAGATTGTGTGTGTTGTGTGTGGGTGTATAAGTGCGTGGGTGCGTGGGTGCGTGCGTGCGTGCGTGGAACAGTTCAAACATTGTTAAGGTTTTTGGAGTGGAATTGTATGCTCCAAAAGAAAAGGTGCTAAATAGTATTTTAGTAAAATACGCAACATGTAAATATTCTCATTTTTATTTTAAAAAACTGTTTCAAGTTACTTTATTCTAATTAATAATCTGCTGTATGCAGCCAGCTGCCTATTTGTTGCAAGGATTAATACTCCCTATACAAGAGCAACACCATGTAAATTTGACAATTCTCGGTATCATTTGCATAGGTTCTTTACAACCACATTTCGCGTGCTTATTCTTGAGAATATTCTTAGACTTAAGCCAAAGTATGTAAATTTCAATCACATATATTTCTATAAGTTTAAAGTACAAACATTCATAACAATCTGCTATGTATAAATATGATAAATACTAATAAATAGCAACTTCATATGATTGTTTATTTTTTGAAGGTCATATAAATATGTGTGAATGAAATTTGAGTGCTTGAACTCAAGTCTAAGAATAGTTAGAAGAATGGTTGGTGAATTCCAGGCCAGGATTTTTCTTTTAAAATCTACAATATTAAAAATGTTCAAATGCATGATAAATTTGTCATCATTCAAGATATTGTGTTACTGTTACCAACGTGTTGTTTAGCCTAAAATTTGAATTAACCATTGCTTCTAAAATCGCTTCCGTGGTCAAGAGGGTAAAGACGCTGCGTTTGAAATCATTTCGTCTCTCACCGCTGCGGGTTTGAATCCCATTGGAAGCTCGACTTGAGAAGTGAGAAATGTCGATCTTACGAATGGCGGATGGCGGGAGGTATACAGTATTGGTTCTACCCACGAATAAGTGGGTGGTCTCCTCCACCAATAACAATCGACCATCATACATAGCCTAAATCGAGCTGAAAATGACGTTTAAGAAAGATATTAAAGTGTGTTAGATCTATATTGATATATAATATTATGTAACCATTATAATTATTCTATTTGAGATTTTTTTTTTTAAATCTAGAACATCATGCAAACTTATTATACCAATTAATATATATGGTATTAATAGGATTTTATTTTCATCCCACAGTTTTGTCATAACGTAAAACGCTACATTAAAATGCGAATAAATACATGTACATGATATATTTGCATCAGTAGTCCACTATTTCTTAGAAATTATATGGGTCATTTACATGTGGTTATTACAAGGGGTTAGACACATGAATATGTTTATATCAACTTACATATGTATTCCCATATATTATGCAAACGGGTTGTGCCACAAGTTCTAACAACATTAGTTACTGCCCTTCCCAAAGAAATGAACTGAATTGAATTTTATAGTCGCACCAACAGCTAAGGTCATGGCGACTTTCCAGCTTCTATTGATGTCCCAAAGAAGGTCAGAGACATTTATTAAAAACTGGATTATCCGTATACAGGACTCATCCAGAGTTAAAAGGTTCTCACGTTGTGTGTGAATTCTCATATAAACTGTATATAGAAACTGTTCAAAACATTTCGTGTAGCATTGTCAAGATTGACAATTTTCTCCCATAGGTTGCAGATAGATTGTTTACGTCATTTTCAACACATGTAAAGTTATATATGAAGGTCGATTAGTTTTGTGGATGCGGCAGAACACCCACTGTTTCCTGGGTAAAACCAGTACTGTACACCTCACGCCATCCGTAAGAATCAACACTTCCTCACTAACTAGTTGAGCTCCCAGTGGGACTCGAACACGCAGAGATGAGAGGCCAGAACGTTTACAACGCAACCTCGTTAACCCCTCGGCCTCGGAGAGAAGCGGGTCGTTGGCATAAGCCACTTAGTATACCTATCTATGAGCGAAAATGTATCATATGTGACGTCCTAGAAGATGAATAGCATTTCATATTGGATATACTTTATATAAAGAACTAAGAACATCGCTTATCAAGCGGTACTACAAATATTCCTATATTTATAGAATATATTTATAAAAGAAAGTTGGTTAATTACGTTTTTTATGCTTGCAAAATCCGAAACGAATTATATTATAATCATTAATAATTGTTACTCAACCAAGTGGTACTCTAAATTTTGAATATGTCAAATAGAATTTTTGTTTGAGAAATGTTGGGTTAAATTATGTTTCTCTATCAAATATATGCCTATGAGAACACATTTTATATCTTATTTGAAATATTATAAATGAAATTGACTTAGCATGCTGTGTTAAGTAAAGTGTAGTATTATTTAAGATTTAGTATTGCCACTGACTTCTGTGTTTGAAAATTGTTTGTAATACGGTATACTCATGGACCAAATTGTATACTGTATTAGTGAATGAAACATGTGTATGTCAACATAGTTGCAATGTTTTCTAAACAAAACCAACGGTATGTGACAAATAGTCGTGTTGTGTCCGTGGTTGAACCAGTCACCGTCAGGAGGATACAAGCACTTTCCAAAGTTGAACCAACCACACACACTCCATTTCCCACTTCGAAATTACAAGTTCTTGTTTTGTTTGTTTGTTAAATGTCCTTGTTAGTAAAGTTGATATGTTAATATTGTAGATGCAAAGATCATGAGAACAGAAGAAGAACGTTTTGGTTCCTATGTATTAACAAATGCCGCTATGTTAGCTTAAAAGATCCCTCGACATATATTGAAGGGATCTATTTTATTTTTATATAAACAAATCGACAGTGTTTCCCATAGGAAGGATAATGTAAATCCTCCGTGATACAGAGTATTGTGTTTCATGGCTTATGTTGTTTCATGGCTTATGTTGTTTCATGAATTATGTTGTTTCACGGCTTATCAACACATGTGTTATTTAGAGCCGCCCCAGAGAGATGGGAAGGAAAACAGGAATTCTGGAACGTACCCTACACTTACTAATGAATATATGTCTATGGCTCTTAACTCTTATTAGGAGGTTAGACTCGATACACGGGACCACCGACTAACATCGACGAAAACCATTAGCGCCAGTGAGACTTGAACATAGCTGACAAGGCCAAGTAGAGGTCAAGAGTGAGATGAGGCTCAAGGGGCGGTTGGCCTTTAGGGTGTGAGTGTGGTGAAGCCCCTTGAAGCCCGAGACGTTTTAGGTTGAATTTTATTAATTTTAGAATAAAGGTATATTAGTAATACTGTTTATATGATCATAATATTTGAATTGAATTCATAAGTCACACGATAAACGGAAGCGATGCGGAAATCCAAACTAAACTTATCGAATTTTGGTATAAAACATTCCAAAAAATATTGTCAGATTGTTAGAATGCGTGAGAACATTGAATACGTGTAAGTGTGATTTGACACAAAAATGCGTGTCTCACGCCCAATGGACTTGACAGGTATGCATGAATCTGGGTCCTCCTGTTTGAGTAGATTCCCGTGGCTCTTTACCGTGCTCGGATGATAGACTCGATACACGGGACCACGGGTTTACGTCGATTCCCGTGGCTCTTTATCGTGCTCGGAGGATAGACTCGATACACGGGACCACGGGTTTACGTCGATTCCCGTGGCTCTTTACCGTGCTCGGAGGATAGACTCGATACACGGGACCACGGGTTTACGTCGATTCCCGTGGCTCTTTATCGTGCTCGGAGGATAGACTCGATACACGGGACCACGGGTTTACGTCGATCCCCGTGGCTCTTTACCGTGCTCGGAGGATAGACTCGATACACGGGACCACGGGTTTACGTCGATTCCCGTGGCTCTTTATCGTGCTCGGATGATAGACTCGATACACGGGACCACGGGTTTACGTCGATCCCCGTGGCTCTTTACCGTGCTCGGAGGATAGACTCGATACACGGGACCACGGGTTTACGTCGATTCCCGTGGCTCTTTACCGTGCTCGGAGGATAGACTCGATACACGGGACACGGGTTTACGTCGATTCCCGTGGCTCTTTACCGTGCTCGGAGGATAGACTCGATACACGGGACCACGGGTTTACGTCGATTCCCGTGGCTCTTTACCGTGCTCGGAAGATAGACTCGATACAAGGGACCACGGGTTTACGTCAACGAAAATCATCGGCGCCAGTGAGACTTGAACCCGGGTCTACTGGTGCTAAGTTCACCGTGCTATCCCCTGGGCACATCAGCTGAGTATAGAAGGGTGGCACTGTGATATTTGTGGACAAATATAACTATTCATACCAAAAGTCTATGTAATATGACACGTTTTAGAACCGTACAATAGTGACGACCCTCGACTACATAAAATTAAGCTACAACAAATACAGCTCCCGTGATATAAAATTAAATATAACTGTATTACCAGGAAAACTAGTTTATCTTTATTTATCCTTATACATGTATAGAAAAAAACTTGAGCTAAATATAAACGTTACAGCTTCATGCAGTTAAAAGGTATCTTGTGTAGCCGCTAATGAAACGGTAAAACACCTATGCTTCAGGATATCATATTGCTTAAACGTTTTATAATACCCATGTACCCGAAAGGGAAGTTGATCTATATATTTTCTCGAAAGTATTACACTTCTTGGTAAGCACTCTATAACATATCTAATAATATACATCAACAAACATGTATTTAGGTATAAAGTACACGCAATAAACACTATAAATAGGCCAACATTGCATGTTGCTATTTTAAAGGGGGTACGCCGCCAAGTTTTTCGTGGGGGTGTAGGGGGTCGGACTTAAAACTCACGATAAAATGATATTTTCTATTCTTAAGGGCCTAAACGTAACGAATGAGCATAAACACGACCCCTTATTTTACAAGGAATTTCATTTTTTTACAGTAGTATTTGCTACCCTAGGTTATGCACATTGTCCGATTCTATTAAACATACATGGTGCGGGCTACACGTTGCTAAAGCCATATTTTGATTTGTTCATGAATTAAAACATTCTTAAAGTTTTAGATACTTCTTTAAGCTACTGACCCGCCAAATAACGGGGAAAAAATTACACTGCACTTTTATCCAAAATATTTCCAGGTGCTCAGGTCATATAATAATGAAAATGTGCCGATTAAAAGTATAGGTGTATTAACGGGTTCTTAAAATAACCACGCGTAAAATGAATTATGAGTTGGTAAGTCTTCATTGGTCTGGCTGGTTAAAGCCGTTTATATTGAAACAGTGTACATCTATTGTAAATTTGGCTATTGTTGCACGGTAATTGTTGGCGGGATAGCTACTTTAAAAAATTACGAAGACAGTACAACACAACGGTAAACTATGTTAGACTAACTTATGGATTTCATAGTCAAGTTTCAATATTTTTTAATATCCTCTGCACATGTTGCAATTTCCATTCAAAATTCCACACCATTGGATATTGATGCGTTAACTTTACCATGAAGTTCAGGTCTCACACCTCTATTATCTCCCCCGAAAGCTCAAGTACATAAAGACAAAAAGGTAAACAGAAAATAATTATGTTTTTTTTCTCCATTTTAGGCAATTTTTCATTTGAAAAATAGGGTTTTCTGTGCTTTAGCATACATATGCAGTGTAAAGACAGATGATACACAAAGCCCCATGTTAATATGAGGTCCATTCAAATTTCAAAAGGGTTTGACCGATGCACCACATATTCAGCTATAGATGTATGCATTTTGTATTTTCCAAAGGGGTCACATAAACATGTGCGAGAAAGAAAAAAACCTGGCTAACTTATGCATTTTGTTTTTAATTACTGGTCTTGGCTGTATTGAAGATATTAAACCAACAACAAGGTCTACTGCCCAGCTTGAAGCTCAGTTGTTGGAAAAGGCTGTTAAGTAATGCTATGGGAAAATAACTGTTGTGTGAGACCTGAAGTGCGTTATTTACCCGCGCGATGTGTCCGCCTTGATTACTCCACCCACGCGCCTTAACTCTGACAGGCGACATTGAAAGAACTCCGCACAAAGAAGCATCGCAGTCTGATAATTCGAAGTATTATTCTAGTCGAACAACATTTGTTTGTTCGGTGTTTTACGTCATGTTCAACATATTTAAGGTTATATATGACGGTCGATTTTTTATGGAGGAAGCAGACCACTCACTTTTGCTGGGTAGAATCAGTACTGTTCACCTCCCGCCATCCGTAAGAATCTTCCTCACTTACCAGTCGAGCTTCCACAAGGGTAGCAACCTACGTCACGCGCACGCGCCAAAACGGATCCGTTTACACAGACGGAAGCTCGATTCGGTAGCTGGTAAGTGGATTTTTATTAAGATTTACAAAACATTTGGTAAATTGACAATACCCACCGTACAGCATGGATTAGAAGGCTTTTATTAAACCTTAAATAAGTTGTAAACTCCCAACCGTTTGTTAGTTTACTTCGATACAATCGCATTTCCACCAAAATATAAACGGTACCTGGCTTTGAAATGAGATTGTATCGAAGTAAACTGACAAACGGCGGGAAGTTTACAGCTTATTTAAGGTTTAATAAAATATGTTTCATCCATGCGGTACGGTAGGCATTGCCAGTTAACCAAATGTTTCGTAAATCTTTACCAGCTCCCGAATCCAGTTTCTGTGTATATAAACGGATCTGTTTTAGCGCGTGCGCGTGACGTAAGTTGCTACCCTTGTCCCAGTGGGATTCGAACTCGCAGCGGTGAGAGGTGAAGGTTTACAACGCAACGTCGTCGGCCACGGAGACGCCTTTAGTCGAACAATGAAATATCGCCTACATGCTTCATTGAGTTGGATTGGAGTTTACGGCGTGCTAACACAAACAGGTTATATGGCGCCAACAGGAAGGAACATTCTCGGTCAACTCTATATTTACATCTAGATAAACAAATGCAGAATGGACATAGAACCTTCACACTTGCCGAACAAAGTTTCCGTAAATTTTGTTGTAAAAACTCTATTTTTCACTGGAGTCACAACCATTATTTTCTCAATGAAAAAATACGGGATGATGATGATGAAAGTCATCATGACTTTTAAAATGAAAAAATGAAACATACATTCTGGTGGTGGTGGTGGGGTGGGGATGGCGTGGGGTGGAGTGTGTGGGAGTGTATTTTCCCCTCTATCTGGAACAAGAAACAAACACAAACAAAAAAAAACACATTATTGAAAAATGCATGACGTACTCAATTTCGACGATGTTCAACGTAAAGGTAAATTAAATGCATTAATTTCCGGTAATACATGCTTTGTCCTCATATGTCACAAACCGCATTTTTGACAAATTTGTGAAAATTGCGTACGCATTCTTCACAAATCGCAAATGAGTGCGTCATTATTATATTTGTATAATGATTATCTCCCAAACTCATTGAATGGAAGAAAAGCGGCTATTTTCTACAGTAGACATTGTGTTATGACCTCTTAAAGACTTCGTTCGTTCGTTCGTTCGTTCGTTCGTTCGTTCCGACACAATAACCGTGGTGGTTGGTCCAGAAGTCTTTCTATGGTCATTCTCCTCCTATTACTTTCAAATGGGAAGATGTCAATGGCTTGCAATGAACTGATGTACGAAACCGAGCTTTATTACAAAGTCTGAAAATCGTGAAAATATCCATAACAGTAGACACATACATAAGGTGCAGTGTACAATAATTCGAAATTAACCCATGGTATAGTTAATTAGATTCGGACAGAAAAGAGTTTGATCAAATGGAAATAATTACTAGGTTTGCACCATTGCCATAAAAGTTCTTTTGACTGAAAATTTACGCTACAGTCACCATTATGGGTTTCAAACCAGTGCCATCTGCCGTACTTAGAGACGGTCAAGTTCTCAGGCGAACCTGCCACATGCGGGTTTCGAACACACGACCGACATTGTAGTACAAGGTCTAATATACATAATATACGTCAATTACGCAACTCAAGTTACTCACGTCAATTACGTAACTCGCGTAACTCGCGTAACTTATGTTACTCACGTCAATTACGTAACACACGTTTCTCGCAGTATTTACATTTGCTTACGGAACTCAGGTTACTCAAATCTAGCACTACTCACGTAAATCGCGTTACTCGCGTAGCTCACGTTACGAAATGAATTCACGCAAACGCAGTTTATTTTCTGTTCATATTTGAGTACATATGTTAACCCCTGATAAGATATGTCCCTTTATCAATTAAATTAGGACAAATGTTATCTCAAGGCCGTGTATAAATGACTCGGTGTATGCAGTGACTAAACATGTAAGTTAAATTTTTTATTTTATTTTTATAATTTGAGCAAATTTGTAGACGCTTTATTCTAATTGATGTTAATCAAACCTACCATGAATAAGCACATAATGAAATAAATAAAATAAAAATTCAATGGGATGTGTATGTCTTATTAACGCATTAAGGACACAGGTCTGCAGCTCAAAAGCGCGAAGTCTTGTCCACTGAGTTTAACGAATAAATAGAGATACGCATGTATGCACAGGTAATTGCAGCTTCGGCAGCTAACTTAATATCTGTCTATGGTAAACAGACTGTGACTCATGTAAGTGTCGAAAAGCATTCTTTACAACTTGAATTCCTAGAAAAACGTGAATGGTATAAACACATATTTTGTACTGTTGAAAGGTTACCGTTTCACTTGTTGAAATGACGGTTTCGTAAACCAGTCTACTGAACGGTAATTATTATATGTATATATATGGACCAATCAACACTTGCGTAAAAAATCCAATGGCGTCATCGGTCAAAGGTCATAGGGGAAAAGCTTCACGCGAACCAATGTAAACACTATGGTTGATGAGTGTACCAATCACGTTTGCTGGCATTTATAATTGTTTTTGCGAGTAACTATCATTTGTTTGCCTATTAAACGATTAAAATATAAATTAATCGTGCTAATAAGTGTTGTTTTCGTGATAAAAATACGTGTTTAATGCCATTAAATGGGAGATTGTCCTTACCACTTTATTATTTATAATTGTAATAATCAAAAGAAGCAATTTTCTGTGCATATATGTACTGCACATGCATGAGAATAATTGTGAGAATCGCAACTTTTATGGTTTATATACCATCAACTTATGAATCTTTAATACCACAAAAGTCATGTCCTTAAAGAAATCGCACCAAAGATAAGTGTATCACACCGATTTAGACGATTTTGTAACCACTACCAATTTTTGTCATTTGTGCAGTCATTATTTACCTCTGAAGATTGCCATATATGGAAACGTAGCTCCTCCCACTGTTAGTCTGGTTCTCTGATCCGTAGTTTTCCTAGACGTATGGTTCCACTAGAGATGGACAAAACTATATTCCAGTATACTGCAATCTCTTTTTTTTTCTGGCGAGGAAAACAATCACTACACAAATGACGAAAGATAGGTAGTGGACTGCCAAAATTGCCTAGATCGGCACGATATCCTTGAAATTATCTCAGCATTTTATGCAAGTGCATCTCACACTACTTTTTTTCGATGATTTGTTGTTTAAACGCATACATTGGTGCCTGTGTCTTGTAAATGCTATAGTTATGGTTCAGCGCATCCGTGGTCGAGGGGTTAACGACGTTGCGCTGTAAACATTCTTGCCGCTCACCGCTACGGATTCGAATCCCACTGGGAGCTCAACTTGTAAGTCAGAAAGTGCCGATTTTTACGGATGGCGGAAGGTATACAGTACTGGTTCTACCCAAGAATAAGTGGGTTGTCTGCCTTCACCACAAAAGATCGACTGGCATATGTGCTAAAAATGACGTAAAACACCATTCAAACAAACAAAATAACAAACATTTATGGTTCGACTTTTGCATCTGCGTTTACTTGGTGCGCCTGAAACCCCGATCAAAACAACAGCAGTAATGTAATAGATAGAGTATGGTCTCATCGTGTTCTTTGATTTAAACATCGAGATAGACGTAGCCCATTGAGGAGATAAAATAAACCAATGAGATGAGACCATACTTTATTTGTTTTGTATCATGTCCGTTTCGTCTATCTGCCATACTCAAATATCCAATAGCTGGTAGTTAGTGTACACCAGTTATTGTGACAGTTTTTTTTTTTCAATTACATGATTTACACTTGTTCCAATACAAAGAAATTTCAGCGACCATGTTTCAATTAGCAGTTATACTGCAGTTGTCATGTTAAATAGGCGCGCATTGCAGATTTCTGGAGAACGAGGTGTACTGAGAAAATGGCTTTACAAAGCACATTATCGCGGATGTTTTGGAATAGGTCCATACCTTACAGGGAACTACTCACAAGGTCATTTTGTATACGATCATGTGACTCCTTCCGGCTGCTCTCACATCACTGTTATAGCCAACACCACGTGAGAAAAGACATCTATATGAAGTGTCCAGCTGCCGCATTCCATCCCGTCAGGTTCGTACACTTCGTTTTAAGTTATGCTTGCCAAGTAAATTGGTAATTTTGAGTTTACTTGCCGTTTATTGAAGAAATTGATTATGGTTTCCAATTAAATTGGTGACTTTGAGCAAACTTGCCATCAATAGACGAAATTGATAATGCTTAGTTACTAATTGAATTCAATTTCTTGAAGTTTACTCACCTTGCAAAATCGACGAAACTGGTCGTGCTTACCAATTAAATGGTGAATTTTATTATACTTTAATGAGCACAATTGATAATGCTTATCAGTTGATGATTTTTTCAGTACTTTCCAATCAAAAGACGAAACTGGTCAAGCTTACCAACTAAATTGGTGGATTTTATTATACTTCAATAGACAAAATAGATTAAGCTTACCATAAATTGCACAAGTTCATTATTTTTGCCAGAAATACGGTATTGTCATAGGACTTTACATTCCCAACAGACCCTACAGTTCTTCAAGCGTGTCAATAGCTCCCCTCATACAACGGTGTTTCGAATCCATCGGCGAGGGACCCCACTGGGACGACAAGACCCAGACTCTAGTGTTCGTGGACATATTGTGTGGAGCTGTATTTAGATGGAATTCGGTCACCGGACAGACTGAAAAACATAAATTTGGTAAAGTGTTTCAATTAAATAGAAGACATTTTGTAATCATTTATTTACCGTATTCATAACGGTACGGGCCGGCGTGGCCTAGTGCATAGCACGGTAGACTTGGAATCCGGATAATACCGGTTCGAGCCTCACCGGCGCCATGGTTTTCTTCAGTGTCCTTTGGCAAGACACGTTTCCGTAGCCTCGTACATTGGATGGGGACGTAAACGGGACGGTCCCGTTGTATCGTAGTCTATCATTTCAGCTCGTTTCTAAAGAACCATATGAATCTATTGGATAGAAGCAGTAGGGTAATGTTTATTTCTCCTTACCCCATTTCTCTAGGACGACTCGAAATAACCTATAATATGTTGTTGAGCCGATAAACAACATTTAATTGGTATTTAATATTAATAAATAAAGCGCCACACAACTGGATCATATTGTTTTCAACGCCACAAAACCTACCAATTTGGAGAAATACACTTGGTAGCGTTGCCACTTCAAAGGCCAGTGTACTTCAAAATGTCAATTCATTAATGTGGGAGAATGACTTGATGAAAATTATTTTTGGACATGCCATTTACATGCATTTAATGATTTAACTGATGGTAGCGATCTGGAAGCATTATGGATGTCAATCCAAAAATATAATGAGAGAAATAAATTTAGCACAGAAAATGCAGGTCAATTACATAGACGAGATACAGTTCGGGTTCAATGGTAAAGTGACATAGATATGATCAATAATAATGCTACAAAGTCATTTGTAAACAAAGTCGGTGATAAAAACAAAGCAAATATGTTGGAAACATAGTGTTATTGGTTATTGAAAATCGTTCTTAGTTAGTTTAATAGTTTAATAAAATTTTATTGCAGATATGATACAATATATCAATTCAACATCACAATATTCATAGAAACATATGCAAATGGATTGAACTACAAGTTATTACAACATTAGTGTTACAGTTCTCTCGTTCTTAGTTCAATGAAAAGGGAGGTAATTTTAAAATTACGAAATGTGGATTTTTTTGGTTTGATAATAACATTATTTTTTTATCACATTTTAGCGTTTTTTTATACAATGACAGTATGGGCAGTTCTTGTCCATGCCAAATAATAAATGAGTTCAAAGCAATATATATACGTTTGTATAACGAAATAATTTGTTTTTAATATAGGTAATTCTGATACTAAGGCTTAAAAAATAATAAAACACACTTTTGGAAAGTCTCATCCTTACCTAGCATTGCTAATAGCTTAAAACAAATATATAAATGTTCATATGTTTAATCTATGTCCCTAAAACTCGTGATAAACTTTTTTTTGTTCAGTATATGAATACAACTATCAGGATGTGTTTCAGTTTCGTATTCAGTGTGTATATGCACTAAATTAGGATCCATTTAAACTTTAATTATTGTTAATGATAGTTTGGTCTAAAAAAAAACCCAGACGACTGGTCTGGTTTTGTAGTAAAAATTATTAATATAATTCATGCGATGTTTTAAGGCTCTTATAAATTATTGTTGAGTGATAGAAGTATACTTTATGTTATGCTTTAACTAAGAAAATGAGCCGCAGTTTTTAAAAATCGGTCAAGTATTTTAAGAATTGTTGACATCTACAGCGGAAATGTCAGTTTGCCATTTCATTAAAACAAATCGGAAAAAATAACAACTAAGAAAATAAGTCGTAGTTTATTGAAATCGGGTAAGTATTTTGAAAGTTAAGGAGAGAAAAAAAACATATATATATTATATACATATTTATTTAAATTATATGCACAACTGTTAGCCAAAAAACGAAAACAAAATCCCCATTTAAATTAATATTTTGATTTATCAAAAAACAACAACAACAAAAAACGCAGCCGAGTCGTCCATCTTTCCAAACCGAACATATTTTCAGTAATAATAATCTGAAACTAAAGTACGTTATAAACATTTTCATTTCCATTTGGATTGAAACCAGCCACTCTTCTAGATCGCCTTCAGTCCCTTTAAATACTTCTTTTTAAAATTAATCAACCAGTTCAAATCATTACGCAATCTCATTAAATCAGATCTGAACTACTGAGAACTGTCGCTAAAGGCTGACAAATATACACCCCACCCTCAACCGCCTCTGCCCCGTTGACCCCTACACTTTTTTTGCACCAATATAAGCTTCCTTTATGATCACATTCACTGGATACTGAATCATTAGAAATATAATTATGAAAACAATATTTTGGAAAAAAAAAATGAATGGATAGTTAGCCACGCAAGGATTTCCATTCTGTATGTTATGTATGTCGAGAACTTCAAACGGCCATGATCATGACACGTGTAAAAATCATCAAATCAAAAATCTTTTTCTTCGCTATGACCTTCACATCATACTTATAGTCATCATGTCACGTATTGAAACAGTCCACCTAAATTGGATGAGGGGTTAATTGAAACGCAAGAGGATTTCTTCTAAATATGTTAAAAGTTAAAATATCAAAGGGCCATAACTCACACAAAAATTCCTTCGTTATCACTTAGGCCACTCCTTGTATTCCAGCATGTGGAAAAAAATATTTCGCCCATTTTTGTGTGTGTTTTAAATCTCACCGACCGGACCCAAATTAGCCAGCGAAACGAAACAAAATACAAGCATCCCACATACAGATACGCATGTGTTTACTATCCTAGAGTGTATTATATACTCTGTAAAAAAAGTTTTGGACCATGGCAGTGTTCGAACCAGTACAATGATCGCTGAACCTTGACATTCGACCATAACCCTTATTATATAGATCAACAATCAACAATAATTATCGTTCACAAAGAAAGTTTGCGACAAAATAATAATCTTATTATTGGTTACTCGAAACTGTTACTTTTTATGGACTTTGCAACATTTTTTATAGACCCTTTGTGTGTTCGCGATATATTTTTAAAATCAACTCTTGTTTGGAATTTAATGTTTCTGGTACCAAATTAACCGGGTAGGGTAGGCCTTGGTTACTAAAAAAAGATACTTAAATTCTGTCAACTAGTTTTATTTTTATATGACTTTATATACCCTGGTCCAAAACTTTTTTTACCGAGTATATAAATAGAATATGCTGTGGGAACTATAAGTAAGTAAGTACTTACTTACAGATTCGCATGTGTTTACTATCCTAGCGTATACTATCCTAGCGTATACTATTATATAAATAGAATATACTATGGGAACTATATTACGTGTGTTTACAATTTTCGAAGTAAACATAAACAAAGCGGAAGTTTGAACCTCGCTCCATTTGTCACAGTCGGTAACAAAGGCGATGAAAATGGCGACAATTGTTGAAATAAAAATACTTTTAATTATAGTTGTCTTTTCTTTATTCCTTGATAAGACTGAAATTTTGGCATTAGAAACACGGAAATGCATGAACAAAGCTCGTAAGTGATGATATTTCGACTGAATGTCGGCGATATTGTTCGGACGCAAAAGTGTGGTGTCATAATAGTTAGGACAGTACATAATTTCGGACGAGCAAAAAATACCGTGTCTAATTGAAATGTACTCGTTAAAAAAAGAAGAAACGGACCAAGAGTAATAATTGGTTATAATATAAGGAACACTGCATGGATTTTCGTAACCTATATTTCTTTTTAATCAGAAATATTCACGTAAAACATGACAATAATATTCATTTACCAGTCAATAAAAAAGACCACCAAAGGCCTTTTAAGTTCTTCATGACTTAATTAGCTCTGTGTGACTAGGCATGCTGATGGCACAGGGTTTACCAGATTTTTTTTGCAAATGGTATGTAACCATGTACAAGTACAAGGGTGTTTGGTGGGGGTGGGTGGGGGCGTATCCGGGAGAATCCAGAGAAACACCAATAGTAGTTATTATGTATATAATTAGAAATTCTGCGACACATTTTAATCTGGTAGGGTTATATACACCCCGCACTCCACCAGAGTTATATACACCCCGCACTCCCACCAGATTGAAATTCATCCCTTTTCAAACGAGCCCAAAATGAAACCCTGAAATGGTGAACTGCCTCAACTTTCAAGCATACCGTGCTAGCGCTCTTATGCAACTATCAATGTTTTACCCCACAATGAGTGGGTGGGTATGGGTGAGTCTGTGTAACCAGGAGTAAATTTCAAGCCCAGTTCATGAAATTTTAATGTAAAAATGGCATGCCTTCACAAAATTGTCAGTGGGGAAACTATGATTTTCATTCATCGGTAAAGGAATATTATTGTGATGTTTTACGTATATATTTCTGATTAAAAAAAAATATATAGGTTAAGAAAACCCATGCAGTATTCCTTTATTACCATTGGTCCATTTCTATCTTAATCGAGTATAGTTTAACATCATCAAAACTGTCCTATGATTTGTTTAAGTCATAAAAACGGAAAAAATGTATATATTTTCCGTACGGGGTTAAAACACCTGTTTACGTTTCAGAATCATATTTACAGACCCTCCATTCAAATTGATAGAAAGAAAAGCGAATAGATAGATGAATGAATTCATATACATACATTGTATTTCTGTTCATTCTTCTATCTATGTATAAGTACAAGTGAACCTACATTCGGCATGCAGCAGAACAGAAGTTGATGTCAGACTACAGTTTACCGTAGCCCATAGCATGCTACCTACAAGCTGTATTCAAGCAACATCTTCCAGGAGATGGAAAGTTCATGAAAAAATGCTTAATTTTGCAGCCAAATGGAAGCTTGATTTAGATTATGGATTCACGATTGAAGTCAACTACAAAATGCGTTCCTTTATGTAGATTTGAATAACTTACATGTATTTAAACGATTCTTTCTAGTTGATAAATGATATACCTCAGAAATTTATTTCAAAAAGTTGACAATTATTGAGCACTTTCATTTATTTGCAAACAGGGCTAACATTTTACAATTTATAGGAAAACATATCACCTTGAAATCATAGTGTAATTCAGTACAGAATAACAAGAAAACAAGTAAATTTTTAGAATGGTGGCATATTAAAACTTGTTTACATATTTCCAAATATCAAACAAACAAAACAAAGATATTTGTTTACTGTCTGTACCACCCATTAACATAGTCAGGGGTTTAACTATTATAACCTCTGACTTGGAGCTTGAATTAGGGGTACCCCTAAGCTGTCTCAGAGATAGTTGCGGGGCTGGGATTGTTCCACGTATTTTAAGTATTTTTTTAAAGCGGTTATTCCACAGCGTATGGTTTTCGGAAAATATGGTTTTCGGAAAATATGAGTATTTTAAAAACATATTTGTAGGTACTTGGTCTGATGTAATGTAACTCATGAGTGGTGACCTTTTGATTTGGTTCACGGCCAAAACATATCAACAACAACAATATTCAGGTTTGTGTTGTGCTTAGTTAGGGCTACACTATTAATATCTAAAGAGTTTGCAGCAACTCTGCAGTTCAGGGTGAGAAGTTCTATGCTCATTTTCCATATTTTATCTCGATGTACATGGAAGATGAGCCTGGCATGTTCATGCCTGTTAGGCGCCATATAACATTTTCATGTGATGGTGCGCCTTAAAACCCAATTCAATTCATTTCAACTAAAGTGCACATATCCCTACAACGTGAGATATAACCTCCACTACAAAAGGTCAATGTATCCAGTACTATCTTAAATTAGCCCTCCCAAAGACTTGGAAATGAAAGAAAGCGTACGGTCATGAACATTTTGGGTGGACTTATCTCAGAACGTACTGGATGATTGCGACGTAGGAAAGGGCTCACTGTGTACTGAATGCGTGCTGAAGTGGAACATTAAGAAATTAATGTTTTAAACATATATATTTTACATCGATTGCGAAACAAGTTATTGCAACTTAGATTAATCACTCTCGATGGCTTCTGGGTAGAACCAGTACTAAGCAATGTGGATTAATTATCTTGCTCAAGGATTAAATAACGTGGCCGCGGAGTAATAAAGTAATGAAGCAAACACAAACAAGCATCGAGAGCGTTGAACATTGATATATACTCGCCGTCATAAGAAAGTATCCACTTCTAAATATTGATATACAAATACCATGAGAACCAATAATCACAATGTTTCGTATTATTATATTAGATACAACATTTACAAACATGTTTTAATATGAAATATGAACATTCAATAAAGAATAAAATGTTTAAATCGATTCTAAAGCGCAACAGGCGGAAAACAAAAGTCACAGACCTAATAACGTTACGTGGACGAGATACTCCAACCCGTTGTTTTGCCGTTCCTTGCTAACCACCCTAACGTTACACTGTACCAACAGAATAACACCAGGCCACACTCAGCAAGATTGACCACCGACTTCTTGGTGGCCAATAACGTCAATGTGCTACCCTGGCCTGCTTTTTCACCGGACCTTAGTCCGATAGAGCACTTATGGGACCAGCTGTAACGTTATTAGGTCCTGTGACTTTTGTTTTCCGCCTGTTGCGCTTTAGAATCGATTTAAACATTTTATTCTTTATTGAATGTTCATATTTCATATTAAAACATGTTTGTAAATGTTGTATCTAATATAATAATACGAAAAATTGTGATTATTGGTTCTCATGGTATTTGTATATCAATATTTAGAAGTGAATACTTTCTTATGACGGCGAGTATACTTGTTTTGCCATGAACCCGGTCAAAAGGTCACGTGGTTTCGCCACTTTGTACTAGCGGAGAGTATGGTGTCTACGTTTAATGAGATGGTTAGCGTTATTGTACTTTGTTTTATGTTCTGTGTTCTATTTATCCCTAACCAGAGGCCCCGGGTTCAATCCTCCGTGGTGCCACTGAGTTCCGTCGGTGTGTTCTTGGGCAAGACACTTTTCCTTAGCCTCGTCCGTCGGATGGGGACGTAAACAGGGCGGTCCCGTGTATCGGTCTATCCTCCGAGCACGTTAAAGAATCATAGGAATCTATTCGATAATAAGAGTAGGGCAGGTTCCCGGATTCCTATGTATCCTTCCCCTCTCTCTGGGGCGGCTCTAAATAACCTGTACTGTGTTGATGAGCCGTTAAACAACATTCAATTCAACTATTTATCCCGTATTTTCAGACACCAGCGCCTCCTTCATCGTTCCATGCCGCAGAGGCGGATACCTTGTTGGTCTAAATCAGAACATTTGCCACTTTGACTGGGACACCAAGAAAGTGACCATCCTACATAAAGTAGATGAGGGGAAAAACACACGGCTGAATGATGCGAAATGCGATTCATCTGGACGACTGTGGTGTGGTATGCATAGTTTATATTGTTCATCACAATTGTCTACCTTCTTTCGAGTATGCCATACTTCGGAGGGGATGTAAATCCGTCGGCCCCATGTACAAGGAACCTGCTGAACTTCGATTCACGTAGTCCCATTTCCAGGGAAAGATTACTGCGTGAATCGATGATTAAAAGAGAAATTCAGCAAGTTCCCTGGGCCGACGGATTTACATCCCCTCCTAAGTATGGCATACTTTTACAGAACCTTGCCCATGTGTAGATACTGCGGGAGAGCGTTTGAACAATCTGGGACGTGATCCCACCGGAAATCGAACCCGGAACCTCTGGGACAAGAGGCAAGTATGCCAGCCACTCGATCACCGCCTATCATATGTGCGCCTTTCATCACCGCTTATCATATGTGTTTGTCACCGCCTATCATATGTGTGTGTAATCCGAAGCTAATAATGCAACAGTCCGTAGAGAAAAAAATAATTATAAATAAGTACTGCAAAGGGGTTCCCTTGGAAGCAACAAACACGAACAAGAGAGAAAAGAAGCAGACTCGGTTTTATTGAGTCTGTTCAAGAGAGGTACTAGTAATACGGTGGTGCAACACCTCTCACGTCCCCTAGCACCGGCTTAAGCGTATTCTGTTTTAAAGCCACACAGATTGGACTTGTTGACCCCAATGGGCCAGTAATAAGTAATAACACTACTGATCTGTAGTCGGGGACATAACAACCGTAAGTGTGGATGTCAATATATATTCAAAAAAGGGATCCGTTGGAAGCAACAATTCACAAAAACAAGAGGTTTTTTTTTGTTTGGTGTTTGACGGCATACACAAAAATAAGAATGTGTGTTTCTTTGTTTGTTGTTACTGTTTGGTGTTACTCTTTGTTTGGTGTTACTCTTTGTTTCAGCACTTCATTAAGCGGTATTCTACAACTGGGCTAGTTGGTAAAAAAACACTGAATACAGATTTGTATGTTTCTATTATACATGTAAGCGTGTGATATATATTATCCTTCCGAACCAGGTACGATGGGTCACGAAATATCTCCGGCAAAACTCGACCCCGAGCAAGGTGCTCTTTACAGCTTAGAGGTCGACGGAACGCTGAGGAGGCACAAGGAACGCGTCACCATTAGCAACGGTCTGGCATGGACAGCCGACAACAAAACCATGTATTACATCGACTCCATCCCGAGGAAGGTGTTTGCTTACGACTTTGAGATGAAGACGGGGACAATAAGTAAATTTTAGATTTGATTTCACATGGGTTTTGTAAAAATATGTTTTAGATCAGGACAGATAATGAGAACACAGACATATTAATAAACAGATAGGAAACTTCCTATCTGAACCAATAAAGTAGCCAAAATATCACGTGGCACCTTAACTTTTCCTTCTATCTCCTCTATAATTTATTCATTGATTTTGATGAGAATGCATTCAAAAGATTCATAATGAATATCAAAATGGGATTATAGTGTGTGTTTTTTTTATTTTCAACATAAGAGGTTGTGTAAAAAGCTGTTTAAATATAAAATTCTCATCATTTTAGACTTTTCTCTTAAAAATCGAGGTTTGACATAGTAAAAGTTTCTGTTGAACTCATTTTTTATTTAAATGGTAAAGAAAATGTTATCATTAGAAGGAGACTTAAATGTGAGATGGGTTTTGGCATACATGAAATACATACATGTGATACTGTACACAATATCCGAAAAGTTAAGTTTCAAACAACCGCTTTCTCTATTATGTATACATGTACTGCATGTGTTGTTTTTTACAGTTACATGTAATAGAAGTGTTGTTGTTTACAGGGAATGAACGTGTTGTTGTAGACTTCGGCGATGCCACAATTGACGAGTTGGGGTACCCAGACGGTATGGCCATAGATACGGAAGATAAACTTTGGATAGCATGCTACGCAGCTAGCAAGGTTGTTAGGTTCGATCCCGATACAGGTAAGTCGTGCATTTTGTGTAGGTATACTTTACGTGTTCATCCTATGTTATTGCTATGCATATATAAATCGGAAGGCAGGAACCCCCATAGATCACCATGCCACAACCCCCATAGATGACCATGCCACAACACACGTAACATTATTGTTAAATGGTTCTTTCACAGAATTTTGGAAATAGGGTTTTTGTTTTTACTATAAACAAGTCAAATTAGTATTAATACTCGGCATACAATTTGCGAATTAGGGATTTGAGAATGACGAGGATGGGGTAAGGGGATGGGAAGTATGTGTGTGTGTGTGTGTGTGCGCGCGCGTGCGTGCGTGTTTGGGGGGTGTGGGGGTGGGGGTGGGAGGGGGGTTACAAGGAAGTAGCTGTCGGGCAAAACACTTTGTTTTCCAGGATCCGTGTTCATAAAGCAAGGAAAATATTACTTATGTCAAAATTTAAGATTTTTACATATTTTAAATATTCTTATTAAACTCTCAAGGGCACTACAAGTCATCTGTTTTAAGATACATATCTTGCTATATGTTTTATTTATCTATAACCTTATTTACAATATTAAGAAAGCGTCTTTAATCGATATAAAAAGGTGTTAAAAAAATTGATAAAATTTAACTTAAGATATTGCCAGAGTTCCGAGGTCACATACATTCAATTGAGATATAGCAGGATGATTTTGCTTGCAGTCCGACTTATGTATATATATTTCTTTATTTTTAGGAAAGCAGCTATCAGCAGTTGAGTTTCCAGCTAAAAGAATAACGTCTTGCTGTTTTGGTGGGAAAAACTACGCCGACATGTTTGTGACGTGTTCGGCATTTGGCGTGACAGAGGATGAGTCCGTGAAAACCCCGCTAGCCGGTTCCGTGTTTAAGGTCACCGGCCTCGGCGTAACAGGCACGCGGGGGCCAGTGTATGAAGGATGATAACAATGCTACCGAGTTTAATAATACAGTAACAATACAGTATTGTTACAGTAACAATACAGTAACAATACAGTTAAAATACAGTAATAATACAGTAACAATATAGATAGTCTACGGTAACATATTACACTAACAATATGCAGTAACAATACAGTAACAATATAGTTACAGTAACATATTACACTAACCATATGCAGTAACAATTCTGTCTAATATAGTATGTATATGTTACTGAATGTGTATGGCGAACTATTACTTGGAATGAGTTGTTCTGGCAAAGGACGACGAACTATTCTTTTTTGTACACTTTCATATTGTTTTTCGATCGATATGTATTGTTTGTTTATTATTTTTTCATTTTAATTGTGTTATTATTGTTTTTTTATATATATAGTGTCTGATTGAATTCGTATTTTGTCGTTCATTTTCAATTTGTGCCTATTGATTATTTGGCGCGAAACGGTTAACGTAGCGATTTTCTGACGATTGTTTACCATACATGTCATATGCTTTAAAATCAGTCAGTGGTGTATTTCATCAATTTCTTTCACAGAAACTTGGAAAACCATGCTGATTTATGTTGACTCTTGTTACACAATAAAGTAACAATATATTTACAATTCGGTAAAAATACACGCACGATACAGTAAGTAAGAAGGTAATTAAACTCAGGCCCATAGTTGCACTGCTTCGGTAGAATTTTGGGAATGTACATACTTTACATATAAACAACTTCAATATCAATAAAAGCGTCTCCGTGACCGAATGGTTAACGAAGATGCGTTGTAAACCTTCGCCTCTCAGCGCTGGGAGCTCGACTTGTGAGGAAGTGCCGATTTTTACGGATTGCGGGAGGTGTACAGTACTGGTTCTACCCAGGAAAAGTGGGTGGTCTGCCTCCACCACAAAAAATCGACCGTCATATATAACCATGGATTTATGTGTACATATAAATCCATGATATAACCTTACATGTGTTGAAAATGACGCAAAACACCATACAAACAAACAAACAATATCAATAAATACATAATAATCGACAAAAGCTGTCTCGTTTAAAAATGATTTGTTTTGGGAAATGCAATACAACTAAAAAGGCAATCGCTTGTAAACAACGTGTGTGATTGTGTGATTTATGCCACCGGACCTCCATATATACACTGACCCAAAATGAAAACTTTACATAGACTTCAAAAGTATATATTTTGTTGATAAATGTATATTCGGGGTTAATTTTTTTGTCATCGAAGCTTCAATGCCATATCGATGTGTTTGTGTAATTTACTGGATAAAAATCAGATATTACATAATTGTTTATGAACAATTAAGTTGAGAGGGGTCGAAATGAAAATTCCTGAAAAATGAAAATGATCACACAGCATTTGGAAACAAGAAATTACTGACTGAGTGCGCTAAGTGATGTTATAAAAAGCATCAGTAACTAGTGTGACCTCCATTTTTACGAATGCATTGCAGAATACGTCGCCTCATTGAATTTACGTAACGTTGTATGAGCGCGTTTGGAATACGTTGCCATTCTAACAGAAGTGCATTTTGGAGGTCATTTATGGTATCAATTTGATCATTGGACCTGGCCCTCCGACCCAATTCATCCCATATGTGTTCTATGGGGTTCAAGCCCGGGGATAAAGCGGGCCAAGGCAAGACGTTAACGTTATTTTGAGCAAGGAATTGTGTGGTTATACGCGCCGTGTGAGGCCTTGCATTGTCATGCTGGAAAGTGCCAGGTCCGTTATTTTTACATGAATGGTATCATTGTGTTGTTTAAAATATTGATGTGACGTTGAGCATTGACATTTCCTTGGATAATGACCAGATCAGTTTTCAGATTTCCCATTATCCCATCCCAGACCACAATACTGCCACCACCAAATCTGTCTCTCTCCCGAAAACAACAATCTCAAGTCGTTCATTTCTACGGCGATAGATGCGTATTCTGCCATCTGCATGGCTGACCGTAAACCGCGACTCATCGCTGAAAAGTACCGATTGCCACTGGTTGCGCGTGAAATGCAAATGACGTCGAGCCCATAACAGTCTGGAGGCTCGGTGACGAGGTGTGATAATCTGTCCAGTATATGGACGACGAGCATGAATAGTTCTGTCTGAAAACGATTTATGATCGTCTGTGCATAAACCCCGTAACGCCGAGCAGTAATGGTTGCTGGTAAAAAAACGATTACGTAGGTAAGTCAACGTGATAACGCGATCAGTACGTAACGTTGTCGCACGTACGCGACCGGGTACACGATCTCTGACAGAACCAGTAATGTTGTACCGGTTCACAAGATTATGAATAGTCTGTCTGGAGCAGCCAAAATGACGCGCGACGTTATTTACCATTGACCCCGCCCTGAGCATACTAATAGCTTGGTTTCTCTGATCTTCAGAAAGACGTGGCATCACTAAATGGAAAAGTTTTTTAAAAACAAATTAACTTTTTATGTCAGTGCTGATCAGCAAATGATTACTTGTCGGAAGTGAAACACCTGTTGCTGCGCACGTGCAAAGTAAGGAACACGTTTTTCATGCTTGGACGCATGAATAGACCGGCGATTTTGAAAACAATTGCATAATCGTTATCCGCAACGAAATCGTGATAATCATGTGTAAAACTTACAACATGTATGCTAACAAAACAGATATTCTAACAAATAAAGTGTAAAGTTTTCATTTTGGGTCAGTGGTATTTGCCTCGGTTAAATGTCAGGGATGGATACGCACCTGCTGTATTGTGGGGCGGAGGCCTTTGATAACCTAATTCAGAATAACCTAATGTAACCTAACCTATACAATAGCTTTATACAAACGCTTTCGGATTATACACGGGCTTATCAGAATATAGATTTTTCTATCATATAATCCG
Organism: Cyrtodaria siliqua; assembly: GCA_037043455.1. Taxonomy (NCBI): domain Eukaryota; kingdom Metazoa; phylum Mollusca; class Bivalvia; order Adapedonta; family Hiatellidae; genus Cyrtodaria; species Cyrtodaria siliqua. Next base: position 65,983 of record JAWPHD010011442.1, read on the forward strand.
AAGTGTTTTTTACCTCTGAAAAGTGCAACAGCAAATATTGAATGATTTTAATTATGATTCTGTATATATAGAGTTTCCACGAATTATTATTAATTTCATTTGCGCAGTTATATTTAAATTAAACTATATATATAATTATATACATTGATTTCCCCCTTTTTTTCACCGTAATCTGAAGTTTGCTATCCAATGATGTTTTGATATTTGGATTTCCATAATTATATCGATATAATCGACCCCAGAAATTAACTAATCGGTTGAATATAGTCGTTGTTAAACACATTCGTTCTTATATGGTAAGACTTGCTTACAGTGCAGCAATTACTTAACCAAGCTAAAACGTACTACTTAATGCACTTACGCCCAGGACAATAACTCTAAACATCGTCCTATATCTTAATGAAACCCACTCCGTAAAACACAATTTAACCAAATTTAGTTATTCGTATTTGTCAGGAATATAGACATTTTATGCTCGCAAAAATTCCTTCCCTCCTCTGATTTTTATTGCATTTTTCAACATTTTAGGATTTTTTTTTTTTTATATATATTTATTTTCATTTCCCCAAGTTATTCCCGGGAGTAAGTCAGTGTGCTATACCCTACGCCCCTGTCAGCAATGTATCCAAACATAACTGATCAGTAATTGTAAATTGAATTTCATTAATAGGAATGTTTTTAATATTATCACTATTATATATTAGAAGCTCTAATTGTATTTTAATATTGTTTACAGTTATAAAAAAGCAACTTTAGAATTTTGAACCAGGCTCATGAAATCAGTTGTTATTATTATTATTATTATTATTGTTGTTATTCATAGTTTCTACTGGTGTCATTAGCCTATCATAATATGACTGGGAATCCATGTTATGGCTGTGTACCAAATATTTACCAGATGTTGTCATTATCAATAAAATGTTGTGGTTATTCAACCCCACCTTACAAATAACTAGACGCTACTCTATCATCAGGCGATTGGAGAGATTTAACACCATTTTAAAAAGGTTAACAAACGCTCTCAAACAGCCTGTTTACTTATATGAACATGTTAATGCTGTAGCAACCCTAAATGTAACAAACCGGCAAATGTAACAACAACGAAATTACGAACGCCATTTGTAACAAAATTTCGGCGAATGTAACAATTTTCCGCTAAATGTTACAAAATCAGTTTTCGCTAAAAGTTACAAACATGTGCCATATGTAACACAAGTTTAGGTTCCGCTAAAAGTTACAACCACTTTCGCTAAATTTTACAACAAATTCTTTGTAGGTCGTTTAAGAAAACGCGAATCATTTTGTTACAACAATTTCATGCAAGAAATTCATCATGTGACAGTGTGTGCCACTAAGGTTCCTACCACCGATCCTAGTCAAATATTCGCCAGCTTCTGGGTCAATGTCACACTTAGAGGTCAAAGGTTATATGAATATAGCGTGACTATATTTCGTGTCCGCTCCGTATCTCTTGAACCGCTTGAGGGATTTTGAAATAACTTGGCATGATGTTGACCTTATTGATACGATGTACAGAGCTCGTATTTCGGCTGACCCAGGTGCATATCAAGTCACATTTAGAGGTCAAAAGTCATTGACTATAGTATGACTCGAGTATGTGTCCGCTCTGTATCTCTTAAACCGCTTGAGCGAATTTTAAATAATTTGGCAAGAATGTTGACCTTATCGAGACAATGTGCAAAGCGCGTATTTCCGCGGCCCGATTCAAGGTCAAGGTCACACTCAGAGGTCAAATGTCATTTCACCATATACGACTGTTGACAAACAGCATAGAAGAAATGTTCAAGATATAGAGTTGATGTAAATACAATGTAGTTTAGTTTCAGACATGATATGCTCAATGTCAAGGTCACAAGTAGGATTCAAGTTCATACGACTTTATAATCTAGCTATCTCAGTAAAAATCGTGACAATACCATATGGGGAGCCATCTGTTTTCGTTCAAAAACAAGCTTCTAGTTTTGTTGTTCCTTTTTTCCATTTCTTTTCTATTTTACAGGATATTGCATGAAATTTAACGTTTATTTGTAAGCACCAACGGAAACACACAAAGAGGACCGATAATTTATCACCGGTAATTAAGCTAACAAACTACGGGTGTAATTATAGAAATTAGATGTAAAGTACACACTTTGCATTTTAGAACTGTTCAATTTCCAAAGCCCCGAGTCCATAAGAAATTTCAGCTCTTTGAATCAGTTATATACGGTGGTATCCGATTTCCTGGATTTCTAGCCAGTACTCGCGAATCCAGTGCTCTACCAACTGAGCTAGCCGGCGAAATATTTGATTGAAATAATTCCAGTTGCTCTGGTACCTTGCATTAACTCTCATGAACAGATTCAATAAAACCGAGTCTGCTACTTCTATCTCTCTTTTGTTGCTTCCAAGGGATCACCTTTTCAGTATTGATCGACATTCGCACTACCGTGTGTTTAGTGCTGTGTGGCGGCCGTAAAAGGTCGCCCCGACTACAGATCAGTAGTGTTATTACTTACTGGTCCTTTGGGATCATCCAACCCAATCTGTGTGGCTTTAAAGTAGAATATCGCTTAAGCCGGTGCTAGGAGACGTGAGAGGTGTTGCATTTTACATTACCTCTTATGAACAGACTCAATAAAACCGAGTCTGCTACTTCTATCTCTGTTTGTTTGTTGCTTCCAAGGGATCACCTTTTCAGTATTGATCGACATTCGCACTACCGTGTGTTTAGTGCTGTGTGGCGGCCGTAAAAGGTCGCCCCGACTACAGATCAGTAGTGTTATTACTTACTGGTCCTTTGGGATCATCCAACCCAATCTGTGTGGCTTTAAAGTAGAATATCGCTTAAGCCGGTGCTAGGAGGCGTGAGAGGTGTTGCACTTTACATTACCTCTCACGAACAGACTCAATAAAACCGAGTCTGCTACTTTTATCTCTTGTTTTTGTTTGTTGCTTCCAAGGGATCCCCTTTTCAGTATTGATTGACGTTCGCGCTCATCTTCAGAAGCAAACGAGAATGGCGAAGATGTAGAAAAACGCGTCCGTGCATCACATCATATAGAGCAGCGTCCGTACATCACATCATATAGGGCAGCGTCCGTGCATCACATCATATAGAGCAGCATTGACTAAGAGGATGCTACCTCGCGTCAGCACGTTCACGCCTAACGCTCAAGTTTAACGTCACGCAGCATGCACGCGCGTCAATCGCGCCAAGTGGATGGTCTACTGTAGTACCTTGTGGCACGAACTTCTTCCGCAGTTTTAAAGGGATTCCGATCAACATGAAATGTAGTAGTGCGTGACATAATTTTCATTCGCCATGGTCTAGGCCTTTCAGAGTTATGGGCCCTCGAACATGGACATTTCCAGTTACATATAAGGGTACATACAACCTTCTGGTACAAACTACTTGCGCAGTTTTGAAGGGATTGCAAAATACATAATTTGTGTTTGCCTCAGTTCAGGCCTTGCGCGGTTACGGGCCCTTGAACTCAGACATTTTGATTTACTGTTATTTAGGGGTGTTTACAACCTTGTGGCGCGAATTACTAAACCTCCACAGTTTTGGAGGGATTGGAATGTAAGTTGGCAGCCATATAGGGAATTTAATATAATGGAGTGTTAACAGTGATATATAATAATATTTATTTGGCCTGTAAGCGTCTTTCTCTCTACAAAATCTCCAAACAGAACAGATATTACGTTCAATCAATCTTGGATTTATACTTTCTTGGCAAGGAACCTTTCAGACTACGCAAAATCAAAGCACTGAAAGCATAGAAAGGCTGGGCTGCCTTTCAGAAGAACAATGGTTCATTCAATGAACGGACACGATTGTTTTTTATAAAATAGTTTGTTTTTATTGTGTATTCCAAAAACTTTGACGGTTATGTTAAAAATGATTCGAGTTTTCTTAAACAAAAGAAGAACATACCAGGTTATATTTAATTAGTTGTAACATTTAGCGATAGTGGTTGTAGCTTTAAGCGGAACCTACATATGGCACGTATTTGTAACTTTTAGCGAAAACTGATTTTGTAACATTTAGCGGAAAATTGTTACATTTGCCGAAATTTGTTACAAATGGCGTTCGTAATTTCGTTGTTGTTACCTTTGGCACTTTGTTACATTTAGAGTTGCTACAAATGCGACGTGCAGGACAAATCCCTTTTAAAGTATCTTACCATTTACCTCGAACCATTGAAAAAATTGTACACAGTCCTACAAACATATCTCCTGGATGCTCGGCTGATCGGAATTATGACGGACAGCTCAGCGCTGAAAAAACTAAGGGAAGGGAGACAACTAGTACACACGATTCAATTTAAATCTGCAGACAGTTATTTCCCCTTAAACTTCAAAAAACTTACATCCCATGGTAGTTGGAATTTTTTTATAAATGCAATTTATAGTATATTTATGTTTAAATTAGTAACTACACAAGTTTTCATCATACCAAAAGAGGGTTATTCGGTATTTAAATTGAAAAAGTTGGTAAGGCCATACCTGTGTTTCTGGTTACTCGGTTGAAAAAATTAGGGTAGGTAGGTAGGTATTTTTTTTCTTTTCTTTTTTTTTTTCATTTTTTTTTTTCATGGATGTCGAAACTAATCGGATTCTATTTTAATATATATAGCATCTTTGCTAGGGGCTTAATTAAGTTTTAATTCAAGAATACTTAAAACATGTTGGTTTTCAAAAAATAACACGGAAATCTCTTCTTTTTTTTAATTTTTTTTTTTAATTTTTTTTTTTTTATGATAAAAAACTGTAGGGTCGGCGCCAAAAAATAGGGACGGTCGGGTAACCAGAAACACAGGTATTTTTTTATCCGGCCTAACTACTACAGTCAGCGTAGAAGGCAGACCCAAATGTCGGTAACTACTAGAGTCAGCGCAGAAGGCAGACCCAAATGTCGGTAACTACTAGAGTCAGCGCAGAAGGCAGACCCAAATGTCGGTAACTACTACAGTCAGGCAGAAGGCAGACCCAAATGTCGGTAACTACTACAGTCAGGCAGAAGGCAGACCCAAATGTCGGTAACTACTAGAGTCAGCGCAGAAGGCAGACCCAAATGTCGGTAACTACTACAGTCAGGCAGAAGGCAGACCCAAATGTCGGTAACTACTAGAGTCAGCGTAGAAGGCAGACCCAAATGTCGGTAACTACTAGAGTCAGCGCAGAAGGCAGACCCAAATGTCGGTAACTAATAGAGTCAGCGCAGAAGGCAGACCCAAATGTCGGTAACTACTACAGTCAGGCAGAAGGCAGACCCAAATGTCGGTAACTACTACAGTCAGGCAGAAGGCAGACCCAAATGTCGGTAACTACTAGAGTCTGCGCAGAAGGCAGACCCAAATGTCGGTAACTACTACAGTCAGGCAGAAGGCAGACCCAAATGTCGGTAACTACTAGAGTCTGCGCAGAAGGCAGACCCAAATGTCGGTAACTACTACAGTCAGCGCAAAAGGCAGACCCAGATGTCGGTAACTACTACAGTCAGCGCAGAAGGCAGACCCAAATGTCGGTAACTACTACAGTCAGCGCAGAAGGTAGACCCAAATGTCGGTAACTACTACAGTCAGGCAGAAGGCAGTCCCAAATGTCGGTAACTACTACAGTCAGCGTAGAAGGCAGACCCAAATTGTCGGTAACTGCTACAGTCAGCGTAGAAGGCAGACCCAAATGTCGGTAACTACTACAGTCAGCGTAGAAGGCAGACCCAAATTGTCGGTAACTGCTACAGTCAGCGTAGAAGGCAGACCCAAATGTCGGTAACTACTACAGTCAGCGCAGAAGGCAGACCCAAATGTCGGTAACTACTACAGTCAGCGCAGAAGGCAGACCCAAATGTCGGTAACTACTAGAGTCAGCGCAGAAGGCAGACCCAAATATCGGTGCGCAGAAGGCAGACCCAAATGTCGGTAACTACTAGAGTCAGGGCAGAAGGCAGACCCAAATATCGGTGCGCAGAAGGCAGACCCAAATGTCGGTAACTACTAGAGTCAGGGCAGAAGGCAGACCCAAATGTCGGTAACTACTAGAGTCAGGCAGAAGGCAGACCCACATTTCGGTAACTACTACAATCAGCGCAGAAGGCAGACCCAAATGTCAGTAACTACTACAGTCAACACAGAAGGCTACTAGAGTCAGCGCAGAAGGCAGACCCAGATGTCGGTAACTACTACAGTCAGCGCAGAAGGCAGACCCAGATGTCGGTAACTACTACAGTCAGCGCAGAAGGCAGACCCAAATGTCGGTAACTACTACAGTCAGGCAGAAGGCAGACCCAAATGTCGGTAACTACTACAGTCAGCGCAGAAGGCAGACCCAAATGTCGGTAACTGCTACAGTCAGCGCAGAAGGCTACTAGAGTCAGCGCAGAAAGCAGACCCAGATGTCGGTAACTACTACAGTCAGCGCAGAAGGCTACTAGAGTCAGCGCAGAAGGCAGACCCAGATGTCGGTAACTACTACAGTCAGCGCAGAAGGCAGACCCAGATGTCGGTAACTACTACAGTCAGCGCAGAAGGCAGACCCAAATGTCGGTAACTGCTACAGTCAGCGCAGAAGGCAGACCCAAATGTCAGTAACTACTATACAGTCAGCGCAGAAGGCAGACCCAAATGTCGGTAACTACTACAGTCAGCGCAGAAGGCAGACCCAAATGTCGGTAACTACTACAGTCAGGCAGAAGGCAGACCCAAATGTCGGTAACTACTACAGTCAGCGCAGAAGGCAGACCCAAATGTCGGTAACTACTACAGTCAGCGCAGAAGGCAGACCCAAATGTCGGTAACTACTAGAGTCAGCGCAGAAGGCAGACCCAAATGTCGGTAACTACTATAGTCAGCGCAGAAGGCAGACCCAAATGTCGGTAACTACTACAGTCAGGCAGAAGGCAGACCCAAATGTCGGTAACTACTACAGTCAGCGCAGAAGGCAGACCCAAATGTCGGTAACTACTACAGTCAGCGCAGAAGGCAGACCCAAATGTCGGTAACTACGACAGTCAGGCAGAAGGCAGACCCAAATGTCGGTAACTACTACAGTCAGCGCAGAAGGCAGACCCAAATGTCGGTAACTACTAGAGTCAGCGCAGAAGGCAGACCCAAATATCGGTGCGCAGAAGGCAGACCCAAATGTCGGTAACTACTACAGTCAGCGCAGAAGGCAGACCCAAATGTCGGTAACTACTACAGTCAGGCAGAAGGCAGACCCAAATGTCGGTAACTACTACAGTCAGGCAAAAGGCAGACCCAAATGTCGGTAACTACTACAGACAGCGCAGAAGGCAGACCCAAATGTCGGTAACTACTACAGTCAGCGCAGAAGGCAGACCCAAATGTCGGTAACTACTAGAGTCAGCGCAGAAGGCAGACCCAAATGTCGGTAACTACTACAGTCAGGCAGAAGGCAGACCCAAATGTCGGTAACTACTACAGTCAGCGCAGAAGGCAGACCCAAATGTCGGTAACTACTACAGTCAGCGCAGAAGGCAGACCCAAATGTCGGTAACTGCTACAGTCAGCGCAGAAGGCAGACCCAAATGTCGGTAACTACTACAGTCAGCGTAGAAGGCAGACCCAAATGTCGGTAACTACTACAGTCAGCGCAGAAGGCAGACCCAAATGTCGGTAACTACTAGAGTCAGCGCAGAAGGCAGACCCAAATATCGGTGCGCAGAAGGCAGACCCAAATGTCGGTAACTACTACAGTCAGCGCAGAAGGCAGACCCAAATGTCGGTAACTACTACAGTCAGGCAGAAGGCAGACCCAAATGTCGGTAACTACTACAGTCAGGCAAAAGGCAGACCCAAATGTCGGTAACTACTACAGTCAGCGCAGAAGGCAGACCCAAATGTCGGTAACTACTACAGTCAGCGCAGAAGGCAGACCCAAATGTCGGTAACTACTACAGTCAGCGCAGAAGGCAGACCCAAATGTCGGTAACTACTACAGTCAGGCAGAAGGCAGACCCAAATGTCGGTAACTACTACAGTCAGCGCAGAAGGCAGACCCAAATGTCGGTAACTACTACAGTCAGCGCAGAAGGCAGACCCAAATGTCGGTAACTGCTACAGTCAGCGCAGAAGGCAGACCCAAATGTCGGTAACTACTACAGTCAGCGCAGAAGGCAGACCCAAATGTCGGTAACTACTACAGTCAGCGCAGAAGGCAGACCCAAATGTCGGTAACTACTACAGTCAGCGCAGAAGGCATACCCGAATGTCGGTAACTGCTACAGTCAGCGCAGAAGGCAGACCCAAATGTCGGTAACTGCTACAGTCAGCGCAGAAGGCAGACCCAAATGTCAGTAACTACTATACAGTCAGCGCAGAAAGCAGACCCAAATACCGGTAACTACTACAGTCAGCGCAGAAGGCAGACTCAAATCAGTCTTTTGAAATTAGGAACATTAAAGACGTCACGTCCGAAAATAATTCCAAACCTTACAGGTATCTCAGACATACGTGTCCATGATGTGAAGATGTGATCACTGTTTGGTTCTTGTACTGTCCGTAACATTGGGTGTTTTTAAATAATTTTATATTTTCCACATGTAAAAAGAAATCTACATTCAGTCCATTGAAAACGCACCCACCCTTTTTTTCTATTTCTAGAGTGAAATTGAAGTACTCGGGCAAAATGTGTTTGAACTGAAACAAGTAGGGCAACTCGTATGCCACTGTTCATCGCCATATGTTAATCTTTGGAAAAAAGAGACTTGTGTACTTACACAAAATACAATCTTAATTTAAACAAAAAAACAGCGACTAAAAATAATCGAAAATCAAAAATGTTACGTTTTTAAATGTACTGAGTACAGAAACATCTTCCAATAAACTATTAGAATTTCATTGCAACACTCCTTTAAACATCTTTGATTGATTGTAACAACTCATTTTGAACATTAGTTATGCCTTTTTAAAATACAACATTTCGTTTCATTGATGTTTATACCGTGGATACCTGCGTTATTAAGCCGACATTACCGTAATTTACGTTACCTTGTTAGGTGAAGGTGTCTGATCTAAGGAAGTCAGAACATTAAGTAATAGAGTATGGTTTCATCGAGTTGGTTAATTTAAAAATCGAGATGGGCGTAGCTCTATTTCAGTTATTCTAACTGTTATTCTGACTGTTATTCTGACAGGTCTTATTTTCACATAAACGATTTACACCTGTGCTATTACACAGAGTTTTTAGTGACCTTGATACAAATATTTTTTATTACATAACTGTCATAAATTTACATTGAACTATGAATGACGTAATTTTAATATCACACAAAAACAGTTATATCGCCACTTTTTTATATCATCACTAGTGATGATATTTTGCCGGAACTACTTTCTTAACATATTTGTTAAAAAACACACTGGTTTAAAGTTAAAATATTTTTTAATTTCTTCTTTCGACAAACATTTACGTAAAGTTATATAATAAACAGTATAATTAACAGCATACATTTGATACTGAATTAATGTCATTCGAGGAAAAAAGTGGTAATTTGGTTAAAAGAACTCGTACTTCGAACTCGTTTTTTTAACCAAATTACCACTTTTTTCCCTCGTGACATAAATTCAGTATCAAATTTATGCTGTTAATTATTCTCTATATATCCGAACATTATTCCAAACCTTATAGGTTATCACAGACATGCGTACCCATGATGTGAACACTGTTTGGTTCTTGTATTGACCGTTATGTTTGTTTTTAACATCATTTTCCATTTTCCGTGAGTTACCAGAAATCTAGAACAATCGACAAATAAACTGTTACAGATGTTACTGCAACATGTCTTTAGACAGCATCGATGGTAACGACAAAGTTTGAAATGACACGAAATTATACCCACGGTCAATGAAAACGCACCACGAAACAAATCCTTTTAAAAGTTAGAATGTCAGGCACTATGATTTTGGACAATATATGATATAATCCATATAACGAGTCGACATTTAACATGCTTTTACATGCATATCTGGATTTAGTGCATTCCACATTGGTGTTCTGAAATGCACGTGCATTTCCGGTTGTCTTCAGTTACATCGTAAAACATAATAATAAATCATTTTCTCGAAGAAATTATTAATACGTCAAACAATAAAAAGTTCAGTAAAAAAAATGAAATTGAATTTGTTCCGAGACAGATTAATATAGTGGAACAGTTTTCCTTTTACGAGTATCCATAGTAAACAATGTTAAATGACAAGGTAAATAACTGCGCAACTGCTTATCATAAAAGCCTACTAATAAACGTGAGGCAAGTTAGGTATCATGATTCAATACATAAACAAGAGCTGTTAGCGCAGCTCGACTATTCGATTTTTCAGAGAATAATGAATTATATAGCCAGTATATACCATTAGAAAACAAGGCTAAAACAATGTGGAGGTGGGGCTGGGGTTGGGCGGGTATAGAAAGTCGGGCCGATATAAAATTATTGTTAGAATCTTATACAAATTATAGTAAAATGTGTGAATTTTATTTTTTATTTTTATCAGTTTTAATCCAAAATTGCTGTCATTTTAAAGAAAGTTATGGTCGAAAGGCAACTCGGGGAGGGAGGGGATATCTGGCAATCAACACAGATATATGCACAAAAAAATAAAAGATAAACACATTCGGGTAGTGGTGATGATGGGGTGGTGTGATGGTTGCAGGTGGGGGCGAAAAATATTGATCAACTGATAAAACAACTCAGAGATATGTAAAAAAAGGGTTTCGAGTGTGGGGTGTGGGGCAACATATATGTGTAAGAATTGACCAAAACAACACAGAAATATGTAAAAAAAAAATAATAAGAGCTTCGAGTGTGGGGGTTGGGGAGGCGGGGGATGGGGTGGGGGGGGGGGGCAACATAGCTAATATGTGTAAGAAATTGACCAAAACAACACAAAAAAAAGTGTTTTGAGAGTTGAGTTTGTGGGGCGGGGAAGGCGGGAGGGTGTGGAGGCGGGGGAGGGCAACATATATATATATGTGTAAGAATTGACCAAAAATAATACAGCAATATGTAAAAAAATAATTGAGTTTCCAGTGTGGGGGTGGGGGAGGCGGGGGGTGGGGGGGGGGGGGGGCAACATAGCTATATGTGTAAGAATTGACCAAAACAACACAGAAATACGTAAAAAAATAAAATAAAATAAATGTTTCGATTGTGGGTGGGGGAGGCGTGGGGGTGGGTGGGGCGTGGGAGTGGGGGAGGGTGGGGTGGTGGCTACATAGCTATATGTGTAAGAATTGACCAAAAATAACACAGAAAAATGTAAGAAAAATAATTTACAAAAATATGCGTTTCGAGAGGGGGTGGGGGAGGGGGGAAGGCGGGGTGGGGGCAACATAGCTCTATGTGTAAGAATTGACCAAAACAACACAGAAATATGTAGAATTCACCAAAAATAACACAGAAATATGTAAGAAAAATAATTTACAAAAATATGCGTTTCGAGAGGGGGTGGGGGAGGGGGGAAGGCGGGGTGGGGGCAACATAGCTATATGTGTAAGAATTGACCAAAACAACACAGAAATACGTAAAAAACATTAAAAAAAAAATGTTTCGATTGTGGGTGGGGGAGGCGTGGGGGTGGGTGGGGCGTGGGAGTGGGGAAGGGGTGGGGTGGTGGCAACATAGCTATATGTGTAAGAATTGACAAAAAAAAAACAGAAATATGTAAGAAAAATAATTTACAAAAATATGCGTTTCGAGAGGGTGGGGGGAAGGCGGGGTGGGGGCAACATAGCTCTATGTGTAAGAATTGACCAAAACAACACAGAAATATGTAAGAAAAATAATTTACAAAAATATGCGTTTCGAGAGGGGGTGGGGGAGGGGGGAAGGCGGGTTGGGGGCAACATAGCTATATGTGTAAGAATTGATCAAAACAACACAGAAATATGTAAAAAAAAAAAAAAAAAAAAAAAAAGTGGTTGGGGGGGATGGTGGGGGGGGGGGGGGGGGTGGGGGGGGGGTGTGGTGGGGTGTGTGGAGAGGGAGCCCATGCCCCAATATGGGTGAAGTATGAATAAGATGCATAATGCTATAAAAAATCCCAACCAAAAGTATAGATATACACAACAGCTTACACGCAAACCTTGATCTGCCTTTATTGCACATTTCATGGGCCATCACAATTTGGATTGCATTGGAGCCCAGAATTTGCACGCAAACCTTGATTTGCCTTTATTGCACATTCCATGGGCCATCACAATTTGGATTGCATTGGAGCCCAGAATTTGCAGGCGACACAATTACTTATGCAACCCTTTGCAACATACTATAAGGAAACCAATTCCCAAATTTAGTTGAGCTAGGACAAGAAATGTAGGCGATATAGACCTAGGCGATATAAGGGCTATCATAATTTGGGTTCCAAAAACTTTTTTGCCCAACGGTTACAGGAGCCAAAATTACTTAAGCAGCCCTTAAGATATTGCTATAAGGAAGCTCATGGCCAAATTTGGTTGTGCAAGGGTAAGAAATATAAGAAATATAGACTTGTAAACACAGCTTACACGCAAACCTTGATGTGGGACGCCAACGCCGACGCAGACGCCGGGGTGATTACATTCTTCGAATAGTTGAGTTAAAAAATAAAAAATACTGGTTCAGCAGTTTTATTTCAAATGGTTTGCGAAATATAATCCAACATATGGAGTTGATGGTGCGTTTTCAATGTTAACGTTAATGTATCAAATACAAACACAAATGTGTATACTCATGTACCTGCATATAATTTTTATTAGGTAAATATTGAACTTGGCAAAATGACAAATTCAAAGGAAAATGGAAAATAATATTTAAACTTTTAACTTATACATATATTCATATGTGAATAAAATGTAAATGAACTAATGAATGTCAGCATATTTACAAATTGTATTAAACGTTACTTACGTTACTAACACATACTAATGTATGACTCTATGAGACAAAATGCATACTTTTATTGATATTTGTATGTATTAAGCAATATAGTATTTTTATGAAAATATATTACATCAGTTGAGCTCACGATTCCTCCAATCATCGTCATCACTTTCTTCAATTACAATATCAGTCAGGTTGTTGTTGGCTTCCATATCTTCCCTCTCATCATCGCTTCCTCCGTCAGTGCCAGGCTCGTTGAACATGATGTCAACCAACTGTTGTGACGCAGTATCACCAATAGTCCAGTCAAATTTAATCAGTTGGTCTTCTTTCATTTGTTTCTGCGTCTGATAGGTCTGGATGATGTCTGTCAGTATGGCGCCGCACAAACACTTGGAAGTTTACATGTTAAAATGCGTGATTATCGAAAAGTGACTTATGTCAGTTCCAGTGTAGGTTTCAGTTTCAATGAAGGTTTCAGTTCCAGTGTAGGTTTCAAAGCATTGGAATTGTGGCCTTTGAATTTTCGTAAAAACTTCCGTTTATTACGGTCTCCTTGCTTTTTGGAAGATTATCCGAACGCATGCCGCTGTTCGAGCAATCCGACACGGGCACAAGCTCTTTGTGTTCGATGGGACCGCATTGTCTCTCCGTACAAAGCCACTGGTCATGCTGGTTGTATCCAGCATGTCAAGCAATGCAGTGAGAGTAGTACAGAGAAAATATAAGATCCCTTAACGCATCTAATACGTCCCTTTGTTAACCATCCCAGTGTCAAACAAGATATACGGTTGTATTCCTGAAACACATTTTGCAAGCAAGATCAATACGTCTCTGTCAGGACTTTGGTGCATATTTGTCTGTTTTACACTGGCCGCAAATGAGATTTATGAATTGTGTCTTATTGCCATGATTACTCAAGAAACTCGTCAAATCACGAGGGGTCTTTGTTTTCGACACTGACAATCGGAAGGTTGGAGTTTCGCTTCGCCTCTTGCATTCAAACTGCCTGATAGATCTAAGGACGTACGTGTCTGTCACGACGTTTACTCAAGGTGCTTTGGGAAGTAGGTCTTACATCAGTTCTGCCACATCGGGTTGACTCTGAGGTTATGCATTACCTTCAAACACATACACATGCAGTACATGCCGATGGTTTAACGCAACATTGCTGTATCTTCTTCTTTATGTATAAGCAGTTACAACAGTGTTGCGTTATACCATCGATGTATATTCACTAGGTCACTGTGTAATTGGCTCAACGGATGCCTCTAAGCAGTCGACTCTTTGGCTTTGTCAGTTCTAACTGAATTGCCATCTGCTTTGCAAGGGACCATGGTACTGAACCTAGCTAGAGGATATGATAGCGTCAACAGTGTTGCGTTATACCATCGATGTATATTCAGTAATTGGCTCAACGGATGCCTCTAAGCAGTTTCTGGTACAATATGATTCATTTAATCAAAATGAATATAGTTTATTATTGGTAAATGTTTTATTGGATATAATTTTGATTTTTAACATGTTTGATAAATAATATAAACTATACGTACTATGGTGTTGCATGTAAACAAAATGTGAGTAAGTTAGTTATATTTTCACAACACGATAACGGTAAAGTATTTAGAATGGAGGTCACACTTTCACTTGGCAAACATACTTTGTCGTAAATGCCATTCCCTTTCAGGAAAGTACATACCCTTCAAAATTCCACCAATGTGGATGTGTAGGTAGATGTGGGTTGGGGTCTATTGGTAACTTAATGTCTAGTTATTTTATTTGTATTTATGCGTTTTTGGTAAAGAACGGATTGTAACGTAATTTACAATATAGTTTCTTTATGTTGAAAAGTTAGTTCACAGACATATCAAGGATTTGTACTTATTGTACACATCCTTGGACATATTAATAAACTATTTGTTATTAGGTCTGTGTTTAAATCTTGGCCCTATATCTCAATTTTCATCCCAGTTTAAATTAAACAATTCATAAAAAAAACACATAAATATCGGTAGTATTTTTTGTTCAAATGCACATTTTTACTCATATTCAACTTTATTGAACATGCATTGGAATTGTTATAGTAACGTAATTGCCACGAGTACTTAAACGCCGCAACGCTCATATGGCAGACACGTCTCATTTTGAAGCTTTCTGTTTGAATGAATGAATGTTTTTTACGGCACGTCGACATATAAATAGGTCATATTGTGCGCAAAAACTGATGAAAGATGAAGAAATGAAGCAGCAACAAAAAAACAACGTAAACGCACAAAGACAAAACCATCCACAAACAAGGGACGATGTGGTAGCAATATAAACTATGTATATATGCTTTCTGTTTGAACATTTGAGCAAATCATACCCCATAAAATTTACCCGAGGGGGTATGGAGAGTGAAACATTTAGAGACACTCTAAAAAAGGGCTTTATACGTAATTATCATCCTAGCTTGAAAGTATCATCAACATCTTTCTCTAAAGCTAGCCTTTTGTTTTTATCTTTTAAATTACTTTTCTATATTCACCTATTCTTGAGGCCCTCCCAGGGGTTTTGGGGATCTGGGGAACATGGCCATTTATTTTTAGGGATCCGGAGTACATTGGCAATTACTTTAAGGGATCCATCAAAGGCCTACTTTTAGGGATCTAAGGAACAGTGCCCTAAAAGGAAAAAAAAGAAACAAGTACCTAATTTTTACGTATAATTGGTATAATTTACTTTTAAAACGTGACATTTGGACTGTTGTTCACTGCTCACCTTTTACGACGGGTTTTAGTAGCGCCGATGTCTAACAGAGAATATCAACTTTCCTGTTCAACTGAAAGCGTTTGCACGGCGATAAACATTAAAATGTTGTGTTCATGTGTGTCCATTTTTAGCTCTACTGATCTGTGATCAGCAGAGTTTATGCCGTGGTGCAAAGTCGTCCGTCTATATGTGTGTCCATTTTAAGCTCTACTGATCTGTGATCAGCAGAGTTTATGCCGTGGTGCAAAGTCGTCCGTCTATATGTCTGTCCGTCCGTGCATAACATTTTTTGTCGCGACTACTCCTCTAAAACTATCAAATATATTTTCATGAAACCTTGAAATTCAGGTTGATGTGAAATCTAAGATGGACACCAAAGCTAAAAATAGATGTTTAAGGAAGAAGTTTTTATAGCGACTACTCCTCTGAAACTACAAGTAATACTGATATGGGACCGTTACTGAAATGATCAGCATGACATAATGTTGGTCGTTGACGAAAAGGTCATTTTGATTCGACGTTTTTGCTTACATGGAGTTATACAGGAAAATCTTGTGGCGACTACTCCTCAAAAACTACTTGATGGATTTTTATGAAACTCTATAGGAATGTTACTCTTGATGTCTAGTTAATCCAAAGTAAAAATCAAGATGGCCACCATTGCTAAAAATAATTTTTAAAAATATGACTTTGTGACGACTACTTCTCACAATCCATAAGGGTATTGATTTGGAACCTTTACCAAATTGACTGTCATGAGATATTGTTGATCCTACACAAAATTAATTTTGATTCGATATAAAACATGACCGCCAGCGGACTTGCGGGACTCCTCCTTAAACTACTTCATGGATTTTAATGAAACTTTACATGAACATTGCTCTTGGTGTCTAGTTGATCCGGAGTAAAATATCAGGTACGCACCATACCTAAATATGGATTTTAAAATTAGAATTGTGTGGCGACTATATCTAAAAAACCAAAAGTGGTACTGAGTTTGAACCTATACCAAAATAACTGGCATGATGTATAGTTGGTTCTAAAGAAAGTTAATTTTGATTCAATGTCAAGCATGGCCGCCAATGGTGGCCATCTTTGCTTACATAGAATTGCATAGGACACACCTGTGGCGACTTCTCTTCGGAAACTACTTGATTGATTTTCCTGAAAGAGTGTGAAAGTGGACCTTTGGAAACAACTGCTCCTGATGTGTAGTTGTTTTTAAGTAAAATCAGGTTGGCCAACATTTGAAGATGGCTGCCATAGCTAAAAATAGATTTTAAAAATACAATTTTGTGGTGACTACTTCTCAAAAAACATAAAGGTTATTAATTCGGAACCTTTACCAAATTGATTGGCATGACATGTAGTTGGTCCTAAACAAAATTATGTTTGATTCGACATCAACTATGGCCGCCAAAGGACATCTTTTTGGCGGCCATATGTGTTGTATAGTTATATATAGGAAAAACTTGTGACGACTACTCATGAAACTACTTAATTGATTTTCATGAAACTTTATAGGAATGTTGTTCTTAATGTCTACTCGGTCCTTAGTAAAATCAAGTTGGTCGAAACTTTAAGATGGCCACCACAGGTACAAAAAAAAAATTAAAGTCAAATTTGTTGGAGACTGTTGCATAGTATTTTTGATTTAACGACAAACATGGCCACCAACAGCTATTTATGTTTACACAGGTTACATATGGAAAACTTGTGGCAACTACTATTCTGACACTACTTGAAGTATTTTACAAAAATGATTTCCGTTTGAGATATATTGAAAATAAGATCTATTTACCCTGACAAAAACTTGTATTGTTTAATAATTTACAAACACAACCCGTTCAGATAATGACAAACATATCAAATGTTATGATAATTGTCCAAGGTGTAGCTGTTCAGATCTTCGGGGACCTAGGGAACAATGTAAATACTTTAAGGGATCTAGGGAACATGAATAAAATACTTTTGAGAAACTTTGGAAAATACTTTTGGGGATCTGGGGAACAGTGGCCATTACTTTAAGGGATCTGGGAAACAAGGACCCCACCCACCCCACCCCCACTGTACACCGGAGGGCCTCATTCTTATACTTTATCCTGTATCTTTTCATTTTTTCTTTTGCGCACTCCTCAAACACATCTTATTGGAATGTGTAGACTTTGATCCAATGCGTCAAAGGTACTACAATGTTAATACTATGAAAGAGTTATTTGATACTGTAGATTTTAGTCTTGTTTTAGATTTCCTGAAAGGGATGAGACTATATAAATCA
>JAWPHD010011443.1:0-62500 GCA_037043455.1 Cyrtodaria siliqua
TGTTGAAAGTACGTATACATATGAAAAAGTTACGGTGGAACGCATTGTTGGCTTGTCATGGCTTGTACATGCAACTTCTGGGCTCACTTGAGAAGCGATTAACGTTGTGTCTTGATACAGGTTTGCTGCAATAATTATAACAATAGTCATATTAACAATCATAACAACAAGCCAGATAATATTGTACATATTCTATACGTATTACTATTATGAATAATAATCATATGTACTATCAGATCGCGTAAAAATCAAAGTTATCTCTGTTTCTCCTATTTTCCCGTACACGTATTACGTCCCTTGGCAATGAAATGTCAACAAGTATCATTCTGCGTGCCATAGTGTGCCCGTTTCATTTTTGACTTGTGCATATCTGTTGAAAGTACGTATACATATGAAAAACTTACGGTGGAACGCATTGTTGGCTTGTCATGGCTTGTACATGCAACTTCTGGGCTCACTTGAGAAGCGATTAACGTTGTGTCTTGATACAGGTTTGCTGCAATAATTATAACAATAGTCATATTAACAATCATAACAACAAGCCAGATAATATTGTATATATTCTATACGTATTACTATTATGAATAATAATCATATGTACTATCAGATCGCGTAAAAATCTAAGTTATCTCTGTTTCTCCTATTTTCCCGTACACGTATTACGTCCCTTGGCAATGAAATGTCAACAAGTATCATTCTGCGTGCCATAGTGTGCCCGTTTCATTTTTGACTTGTGCATATCTGTTGAAAGTACGTATACATATGAAAAACTTACGGTGGAACGCATTGTTGGCTTGTCATGGCTTGTATATGCAACTTCTGGGCTCACTTGAGAAGCGATTAACGTTGTGTCTTGATACAGGTTTGCTGCAATAATTATAACAATAGTCATATTAACAATCATAACAACAAGCCAGATAATATTGTATATATTCTATACGTATTACTATTATGAATAATAATCATATGTACTATCAGATCGCGTAAAAATCTAAGTTATCTCTGTTTGTCCTATTTTCCCGTACACGTATTACGTCCCTTGGCAATGAAATGTCAACAAGTATCATTCTGCGGGCCATAGAGTGCACGTTTCATTTCTGACTTGTGCATATCTGTTGAAAGTACGTATAAATATGAAAAACTTACGGTGGAACGCATTGATGGCTTGTCATGGCTTGTACATGCAACTTCTGGGCTCACTTGAGAAGCGATTAACGTTGTGTCTTGATACAGGTTTGCTGCAATAATTATAACAATAGTCATATTAACAATCATAACAACAAGCCAGATAATATTGTACATATTCTATACGTATTACTATTATGAATAATAATCATATGTACTATCAGATCGCGTAAAAATCTAAGTTATCTCTGTTTGTCCTATTTTCCCGTACACGTATTACGTCCCTTGGCAATGAAATGTCAACAAGTATCATTCTGCGTGCCATAGAGTGCCCGTTTCATTTCTGACTTGTGCATATCTGTTGAAAGTACGTATACATATGAAAAACTTACGGTGGAACGCATTGTTGGCTTGTCATGGCTTGTACATGCAACTTCTGGGCTCACTTGAGAAGCGATTAACGTTGTGTCTTGATACAGGTTTGCTGCAATAATTATAACAATAGTCATATTAACAATCATAACAACAAGCCAGATATTATTGTACATATTCTTTACGTATTACTATTATGAATAATAATCATATGTACTATCAGATCGCGTAAAAATCTAAGTTATCTCTGTTTGTCCTATTTTCCCGTACACGTATTACGTCCCTTGGCAATGAAATGTCAACAAGTATCATTCTGCGTGCCATAGAGTGCACGTTTCATTTCTGATGTGTGCATATCTGTTGAAAGTGCGTATACATATGAAAAACTTACGGTGGAAGGCATTGTTGGCTTGTCATGGCTTGTACATGCAACTTCTGGGCTCACGTGAGAAGCGATTAACGTTGTGTCTTGATACAGGTTTGCTGCAATAATTATAACAATAGTCATATTAACAATCATAACAACAAGCCAGATAATATTGTACATATTCTATACGTATTACTATTATGAATAATAATCATATGTACTATCAGATCGCGTACAAATCTAAGTTATCTCTGTTTGTCCTATTTTCCCGTACACGTATTACGTCCCTTGGCAATGAAATGTCAACAAGTATTATTCTGCGTGCCATAGAGTGCCCGTTTCATTTCTGACTTGTGCATATCTGTTGAAAGTACGTATACATATGAAAAACTTACGGTGGAACGCATTGTTGGCTTGTCATGGCTTGTACATGCAACTTCTGGGCTCACTTGAGAAGCGATTAATGTTGTGTCTTGATACAGGTTTGCTGCAATAATTATAACAATAGTCATATTAACAATCATAACAACAAGCCAGATAATATTGTACATATTCTATACGTATTACTATTATGAATAATAATCATATGTACTATCAGATCGCGTAAAAATCTAAGTTATCTCTGTTTGTCCTATTTTCCCGTACACGTATTACGTCCCTTGGCAATGAAATGTCAACAAGTATCATTCTGCGTGCCATAGAGTGCCCGTTTCATTTCTGACTTGTGCATATCTGTTGAAAGTACGTATACATATGATAAACTTACAGTGGAACGCAATGTTGGCTTGTCATGGCTTGTACATGCAACTTCTTGGCTCACTTGAGAAGCGATTAACGTTGTGTCTTGATACAGGTTTGCTGCAATAATTATAACAATAGTCATATTAACAATCATAACAACTAGCCAGATAATATTGTACATATTCTTTACGTATTACTATTATGAATAATAATCATATGTACTATCAGATCGCGTAAAAATCTAAGTTATCTCTGTTTGTCCTATTTTCCCGTACACGTATTACGTCCCTTGGCAATGACATGCCAACAAGTATCATTCTGCGTGCCATAGAGTGCCCGTTTCATTTCTGACTTGTGCATATCTGTTGAAAGTACGTATACATATGAAAAACTTACGGTGGAACGCATTGTTGGCTTGTCATGGCTTGTACATGCAACTTCTGGGCTCACTTGAGAAGCGATTAACGTTGTGTCTTGATACAGGTTTGCTGCAATAATTATAACAATAGTCATATTAACAATCATAACAACTAGCCAGATAATATTGTACATATTCTTTACGTATTACTATTATGAATAATAATCATATGTACTATCAGATCGCGTAAAAATCTAAGTTATCTCTGTTTGTCCTATTTTCCCGTACACGTATTACGTCCCTTGGCAATGAAATGTCAACAAGTATCATTCTGCGTGCCATAGAGTGCACGTTTCATTTCTGACTTGTGCATATCTGTTGAAAGTACGTATACATATGAAAAACTTACGGTGGAACGCATTGTTGGCTTGTCATGGCTTGTACATGCAACTTCTGGGCTCACTTGAGAAGCGATTAACGTTGTGTCTTGATACAGGTTTGCTGCAATATTTATAACAATAGTCATATTAACAATCATAACAACAAGCCAGATAATATTGTATATATTCTATACGTATTACTATTATGAATAATAATCATATGTACTATCAGATCGCGTAAAAATCTAAGTTATCTCTGTTTCTCCTATTTTCCCGTACACGTATTACGTCCCTTGGCAATGAAATGTCAACAAGTATCATTCTGCGGGCCATAGAGTGCACGTTTCATTTCTGACTTGTGCATATCTGTTGAAAGTACGTATAAATATGAAAAACTTACGGTGGAACGCATTGTTGGCTTGTCATGGCTTGTACATGCAACTTCTGGGCTCACTTGAGAAGCGATTAACGTTGTGTCTTGATACAGGTTTGCTGCAATAATTATCACAATAGTCATATTAACAATCATAACAACAAGCCAGATAATATTGTACATATTCTATACGTATTACTATTATGAATAATAATCATATGTACTATCAGATCGCTTAAAAATCTAAGTTATCTCTGTTTGTCCTATTTTCCCGTACACGTATTACGTCCCGTGGCAATGAAATGTCAACAAGTATCATTCTGCGTGCCATAGAGTGCCCGTTTCATTTCTGACTTGTGCATATCTGTTGAAAGTACGTATACATATGAAAAAGTTACGGTGGAACGCATTGTTGGCTTGTCATGGCTTGTACATGCAACTTCTGGGCTCACTTGAGAAGCGATTAACGTTGTGTCTTGATACAGGTTTGCTGCAATAATTATAACAATAGTCATATTAACAATCATAACAACAAGCCAGATAATATTGTACATATTCTATACGTATTACTATTATGAATAATAATCATATGTACTATCAGATCGCGTAAAAATCAAAGTTATCTCTGTTTCTCCTATTTTCCCGTACACGTATTACGTCCCTTGGCAATGAAATGTCAACAAGTATCATTCTGCGTGCCATAGTGTGCCCGTTTCATTTTTGACTTGTGCATATCTGTTGAAAGTACGTATACATATGAAAAACTTACGGTGGAACGCATTGTTGGCTTGTCATGGCTTGTACATGCAACTTCTGGGCTCACTTGAGAAGCGATTAACGTTGTGTCTTGATACAGGTTTGCTGCAATAATTATAACAATAGTCATATTAACAATCATAACAACAAGCCAGATAATATTGTACATATTCTATACGTATTACTATTATGAATAATAATCATATGTACTATCAGATCGCGTAAAAATCAAAGTTATCTCTGTTTCTCCTATTTTCCCGTACACGTATTACGTCCCTTGGCAATGAAATGTCAACAAGTATCATTCTGCGTGCCATAGTGTGCCCGTTTCATTTTTGACTTGTGCATATCTGTTGAAAGTACGTATACATATGAAAAACTTACGGTGGAACGCATTGTTGGCTTGTCATGGCTTGTACATGCAACTTCTGGGCTCACTTGAGAAGCGATTAACGTTGTGTCTTGATACAGGTTTGCTGCAATAATTATAACAATAGTCATATTAACAATCATAACAACAAGCCAGATAATATTGTATATATTCTATACGTATTACTATTATGAATAATAATCATATGTACTATCAGATCGCGTAAAAATCTAAGTTATCTCTGTTTGTCCTATTTTCCCGTACACGTATTACGTCCCTTGGCAATGAAATGTCAACAAGTATCATTCTGCGTGCCATAGTGTGCCCGTTTCATTTTTGACTTGTGCATATCTGTTGAAAGTACGTATACATATGAAAAACTTACGGTGGAACGCATTGTTGGCTTGTCATGGCTTGTAAATGCAACTTCTGGGCTCACTTGAGAAGCGATTAACGTTGTGTCTTGATACAGGTTTGCTGCAATAATTATAACAATAGTCATATTAACAATCATAACAACAAGCCAGATAATATTGTATATATTCTATACGTATTACTATTATGAATAATAATCATATGTACTATCAGATCGCGTAAAAATCTAAGTTATCTCTGTTTCTCCTATTTTCCCGTACACGTATTACGTCCCTTGGCAATGAAATGTCAACAAGTATCATTCTGCGGGCCATAGAGTGCACGTTTCATTTCTGACTTGTGCATATCTGTTGAAAGTACGAATAAATATGAAAAACTTACGGTGGAACGCATTGATGGCTTGTCATGGCTTGTACATGCAACTTCTGGGCTCACTTGAGAAGCGATTAACGTTGTGTCTTGATACAGGTTTGCTGCAATAATTATAACAATAGTCATATTAACAATCATAACAACAAGCCAGATAATATTGTACATATTCTATACGTATTACTATTATGAATAATAATCATATGTACTATCAGATCGCGTAAAAATCAAAGTTATCTCTGTTTCTCCTATTTTCCCGTACACGTATTACGTCCCTTGGCAATGAAATGTCAACAAGTATCATTCTGCGTGCCATAGTGTGCCCGTTTCATTTTTGACTTGTGCATATCTGTTGAAAGTACGTATACATATGAAAAACTTACGGTGGAACGCATTGTTGGCTTGTCATGGCTTGTACATGCAACTTCTGGGCTCACTTGAGAAGCGATTAACGTTGTGTCTTGATACAGGTTTGCTGCAATAATTATAACAATAGTCATATTAACAATCATAACAACAAGCCAGATAATATTGTATATATTCTATACGTATTACTATTATGAATAATAATCATATGTACTATCAGATCGCGTAAAAATCTAAGTTATCTCTGTTTGTCCTATTTTCCCGTACACGTATTACGTCCCTTGGCAATGAAATGTCAACAAGTATCATTCTGCGTGCCATAGTGTGCCCGTTTCATTTTTGACTTGTGCATATCTGTTGAAAGTACGTATACATATGAAAAACTTACGGTGGAACGCATTGTTGGCTTGTCATGGCTTGTACATGCAACTTCTGGGCTCACTTGAGAAGCGATTAACGTTGTGTCTTGATACAGGTTTGCTGCAATAATTATAACAATAGTCATATTAACAATCAAAACAACAAGCCAGATAATATTGTATATATTCTATACGTATTACTATTATGAATAATAATCATATGTACTATCAGATCGCGTAAAAATCTAAGTTATCTCTGTTTGTCCTATTTTCCCGTACACGTATTACGTCCCTTGGCAATGAAATGTCAACAAGTATCATTCTGCGGGCCATAGAGTGCACGTTTCATTTCTGACTTGTGCATATCTGTTGAAAGTACGTATAAATATGAAAAACTTACGGTGGAACGCATTGTTGGCTTGTCATGGCTTGTACATGCAACTTCTGGGCTCACTTGAGAAGCGATTAACGTTGTGTCTTGATACAGGTTTGCTGCAATAATTATCACAATAGTCATATTAACAATCATAACAACAAGCCAGATAATATTGTACATATTCTATACGTATTACTATTATGAATAATAATCATATGTACTATCAGATCTCGTAAAAATCTAAGTTATCTCTGTTTGTCCTATTTTCCCGTACACGTATTACGTCCCTTGGCAATGAAATGCCAACAAGTATCATTCTGAGTGCCATAGAGTGCCCGTTTCATTTCTGACTTGTGCATATCTGTTGAAAGTACGTATACATATGATAAACTTACGGTGGAACGCAATGTTGGCTTGTCATGGCTTGTACATGCAACTTCTGGGCTCACTTGAGAAGCGATTAACGTTGTGTCTTGATACAGGTTTGCTGCAATAATTATAACAATAGTCATATTAACAATCATAACAACAAGCCAGATAATATTGTATATATTCTATACGTATTACTATTATGAATAATAATCATATGTACTATCAGATCGCGTAAAAATCTAAGTTATCTCTGTTTCTCCTATTTTCCCGTACACGTATTACGTCCCTTGGCAATGAAATGTCAACAAGTATCATTCTGCGGGCCATAGAGTGCACGTTTCATTTCTGACTTGTGCATATCTGTTGAAAGTACGTATAAATATGAAAAACTTACGGTGGAACGCATTGTTGGCTTGTCATGGCTTGTACATGCAACTTCTGGGCTCACTTGAGAAGCGATTAACGTTGTGTCTTGATACAGGTTTGCTGCAATAATTATCACAATAGTCATATTAACAATCATAACAACAAGCCAGATAATATTGTACATATTCTATACGTATTACTATTATGAATAATAATCATATGTACTATCAGATCGCTTAAAAATCTAAGTTATCTCTGTTTCTCCTATTTTCCCGTACACGTATTACGTCCCGTGGCAATGAAATGTCAACAAGTATCATTCTGCGTGCCATAGAGTGCCCGTTTCATTTCTGACTTGTGCATATCTGTTGAAAGTACGTATACATATGAAAAACTTAAGGTGGAACGCATTGTTGGCTTGTCATGGCTTGTACATGCAACTTCTGGGCTCACTTGAGAAGCGATTAACGTTGTGTCTTGATACAGGTTTGCTGCAATAATTATAACAATAGTCATATTAACAATCATAACAACAAGCCAGATAATATTGTACATATTCTATACGTATTACTATTATGAATAATAATCATATGTACTATCAGATCGCGTAAAAATCCAAGTTATCTCTGTTTGTCCTATTTTCCCGTACACGTATTACGTCCCTTGGCAATGAAATGTCAACAAGTATCATTCTGCGGGCCATAGAGTGCACGTTTCATTTCTGACTTGTGCATATCTGTTGAAAGTACGTATACATATGAAAAACTTACGGTGGAACGCATTGTTGGCTTGTCATGGCTTGTACATGCAACTTCTGGGCTCACTTGAGAAGCGATTAATGTTGTGTCTTGATACAGGTTTGCTGCAATAATTATAACAATAGTCATATAAACAATCATAACAACAAGCCAGATAATATTGTACATATTCTATACGTATTACTATTATGAATAATAATCATATGTACTATCAGATCGCGTAAAAATCTAAGTTATCTCTGTTTGTCCTATTTTCCCGTACACGTATTACGTCCCTTGGCAATGAAATGTCAACAAGTATCATTCTGCGTGCCATAGAGTGCCCGTTTCATTTCTGACTTGTGCATATCTGTTGAAAGTACGTATACATATGATAAACTTACAGTGGAACGCAATGTTGGCTTGTCATGGCTTGTACATGCAACTTCTGGGCTCACTTGAGAAGCGATTAACGTTGTGTCTTGATACAGGTTTGCTGCAATAATTATAACAATAGTCATATTAACAATCATAACAACTAGCCAGATAATATTGTACATATTCTTTACGTATTACTTTTATGAATAATAATCATATGTACTATCAGATCGCGTAAAAATCTAAGTTATCTCTGTTTGTCCTATTTTCCCGTACACGTATTACGTCCCTTGGCAATGAAATGCCAACAAGTATCATTCTGCGTGCCATAGAGTGCCCGTTTCATTTCTGACTTGTGCATATCTGTTGAAAGTACGTATACATATGATAAACTTACGGTGGAACGCAATGTTGGCTTGTCATGGCTTGTACATGCAACTTCTGGGCTCACTTGAGAAGCGATTAACGTTGTGTCTTGATACAGGTTTGCTGCAATAATTATAACAATAGTCATATTAACAATCATAACAACAAGCCAGATAATATTGTATATATTCTATACGTATTACTATTATGAATAATAATCATATGTACTATCAGATCGCGTAAAAATCTAAGTTATCTCTGTTTCTCCTATTTTCCCGTACACGTATTACGTCCCTTGGCAATGAAATGTCAACAAGTATCATTCTGCGTGCCATAGAGTGCCCGTTTCATTTATGACTTGTGCATATCTGTTGAAAGTACGTATACATATGATAAACTTACAGTGGAACGCAATGTTGGCTTGTCATGGCTTGTACATGCAACTTCTGGGCTCACTTGAGAAGCGATTAACGTTGTGTCTTGATACAGGTTTGCTGCAATAATTATAACAATAGTCATATTAACAATCATAACAACTAGCCAGATAATATTGTACATATTCTTTACGTATTACTTTTATGAATAACAATCATATGTACTATCAGATCGCGTAAAAATCTAAGTTATCTCTGTTTGTCCTATTTTCCCGTACACGTATTACGTCCCTTGGCAATGAAATGCCAACAAGTATCATTCTGCGTGCCATAGAGTGCCCGTTTCATTTCTGACTTGTGCATATCTGTTGAAAGTACGTATACATATGATAAACTTACGGTGGAACGCAATGTTGGCTTGTCATGGCTTGTACATGCAACTTCTGGGCTCACTTGAGAAGCGATTAACGTTGTGTCTTGATACAGGTTTGCTGCAATAATTATAACAATAGTCATATTAACAATCATAACAACAAGCCAGATAATATTGTATATATTCTATACGTATTACTATTATGAATAATAATCATATGTACTATCAGATCGCGTAAAAATCTAAGTTATCTCTGTTTCTCCTATTTTCCCGTACACGTATTACGTCCCTTGGCAATGAAATGTCAACAAGTATCATTCTGCGGGCCATAGAGTGCACGTTTCATTTCTGACTTGTGCATATCTGTTGAAAGTACGTATAAATATGAAAAACTTACGGTGGAACGCATTGTTGGCTTGTCATGGCTTGTACATGCAACTTCTGGGCTCACTTGAGAAGCGATTAACGTTGTGTCTTGATACAGGTTTGCTGCAATAATTATCACAATAGTCATATTAACAATCATAACAACAAGCCAGATAATATTGTACATATTCTATACGTATTACTATTATGAATAATAATCATATGTACTATCAGATCGCTTAAAAATCTAAGTTATCTCTGTTTCTCCTATTTTCCCGTACACGTATTACGTCCCGTGGCAATGAAATGTCAACAAGTATCATTCTGCGTGCCATAGAGTGCCCGTTTCATTTCTGACTTGTGCATATCTGTTGAAAGTACGTATACATATGAAAAACTTACGGTGGAACGCATTGTTGGCTTGTCATGGCTTGTACATGCAACTTCTGGGCTCACTTGAGAAGCGATTAACGTTGTGTCTTGATACAGGTTTGCTGCAATAATTATCACAATAGTCATATTAACAATCATAACAACAAGCCAGATAATATTGTACATATTCTATACGTATTACTATTATGAATAATAATCATATGTACTATCAGATCGCTTAAAAATCTAAGTTATCTCTGTTTCTCCTATTTTCCCGTACACGTATTACGTCCCGTGGCAATGAAATGTCAACAAGTATCATTCTGCGTGCCATAGAGTGCCCGTTTCATTTCTGACTTGTGCATATCTGTTGAAAGTACGTATACATATGAAAAACTTACGGTGGAACGCATTGTTGGCTTGTCATGGCTTGTACGTGCAACTTCTGGGCTCACTTGAGAAGCGATTAACGTTGTGTCTTGATACAGGTTTGCTGCAATAATTATCACAATAGTCATATTAACAATCATAACAACAAGCCAGATAATATTGTACATATTCTATACGTATTACTATTATGAATAATAATCATATGTACTATCAGATCTCGTAAAAATCTAAGTTATCTCTGTTTGTCCTATTTTCCCGTACACGTATTACGTCCCTTGGCAATGAAATGCCAACAAGTATCATTCTGAGTGCCATAGAGTGCCCGTTTCATTTCTGACTTGTGCATATCTGTTGAAAGTACGTATACATATGATAAACTAACGGTGGAACGCAATGTTGGCTTGTCATGGCTTGTACATGCAACTTCTGGGCTCACTTGAGAAGCGATTAACGTTGTGTCTTGATACAGGTTTGCTGCAATAATTATAACAATAGTCATATTAACAATCATAACAACAAGCCAGATAATATTGTATATATTCTATACGTATTACTATTATGAATAATAATCATATGTACTATCAGGCGTAAAAAATCTAAGTTATCTCTGTTTTCTCCTATTTTCCCGTACACGTTTTACGTCCCTTGGCAATGAAATGTCAACAAGTATCATTCTGCGGGCCATAGAGTGCACGTTTCATTTCTGACTTGTGCATATCTGTTGAAAGTACGTATAAATATGAAAAACTACGGTGGAACGCATTGTTGGCTTGTCATGGCTTGTACATGCAACTTCTGGGCTCACTTGAGAAGCGATTAACGTTGTGTCTTGATACAGGTGTTTGCTGCAATAATTATCACAATAGTCATATTAACAATCATAACAACAAGCCAGATAATATTGTACATATTCTATACGTATTACTATTATGAATAATAATCATATGTACTATCAGATCGCTTAAAAATCTAAGTTATCTCTGTTTCTCCTATTTTCCCGTACACGTATTACGTCCCGTGGCAATGAAATGTCAACAAGTATCATTCTGCGTGCCATAGAGTGCCCGTTTCATTTCTGACTTGTGCATATCTGTTGAAAGTACGTATACATATGAAAAACTTAAGGTGGAACGCATTGTTGGCTTGTCATGGCTTGTACAGCAACTTCTGGGCTCACTTGAGAAGCGATTAACGTTGTGTCTTGATACAGGTTTGCTGCAATAATTATAACAATAGTCATATTAACAATCATAACAACAAGCCAGATAATATTGTACATATTCTATACGTATTACTATTATGAATAATAATCATATGTACTATCAGATCGCGTAAAAATCCAAGTTATCTCTGTTTGTCCTATTTTCCCGTACACGTATTACGTCCCTTGGCAATGAAATGTCAACAAGTATCATTCTGCGGGCCATAGAGTGCACGTTTCATTTCTGACTTGTGCATATCTGTTGAAAGTACGTATACATATGAAAAACTTACGGTGGAACGCATTGTTTGCTTGTCATGGCTTGTACATGCAACTTCTGGGCTCACTTGAGAAGCGATTAATGTTGTGTCTTGATACAGGTTTGCTGCAATAATTATAACAATAGTCATATAAACAATCATAACAACAAGCCAGATAATATTGTACATATTCTATACGTATTACTATTATGAATAATAATCATATGTACTATCAGATCGCGTAAAAATCTAAGTTATCTCTGTTTGTCCTATTTTCCCGTACACGTATTACGTCCCTTGGCAATGAAATGTCAACAAGTATCATTCTGCGTGCCATAGAGTGCCCGTTTCATTTCTGACTTGTGCATATCTGTTGAAAGTACGTATACATATGATAAACTACAGTGGAACGCAATGTTGGCTTGTCATGGCTTGTACATGCAACTTCTGGGCTCACTTGAGAAGCGATTAACGTTGTGTCTTGATACAGGTTTGCTGCAATAATTATAACAATAGTCATTATTAACAATCATAACAACTAGCCAGATAATATTGTACATATTCTTTACGTATTACTTTTATGAATAATAATCATATGTACTATCAGATCGCGTAAAAATCTAAGTTATCTCTGTTTGTCCTATTTTCCCGTACACGTATTACGTCCCTTGGCAATGAAATGCCAACAAGTATCATTCTGCGTGCCATAGAGTGCCCGTTTCATTTCTGACTTGTGCATATCTGTTGAAAGTACGTATACATATGATAAACTTACGGTGGAACGCAATGTTGGCTTGTCATGGCTTTGTACATGCAACTTCTGGGCTCACTTGAGAAGCGATTAACGTTGTGTCTTGATACAGGTTTGCTGCAATAATTATAACAATAGTCATATTAACAATCATAACAACAAGCCAGATAATATTGTATATATTCTATACGTATTACTATTATGAATAATAATCATATGTACTATCAGATCGCGTAAAAATCTAAGTTATCTCTGTTTCTCCTATTTTCCCGTACACGTATTACGTCCCTTGGCAATGAAATGTCAACAAGTATCATTCTGCGTGCCATAGAGTGCCCGTTTCATTTCTGACTTGTGCATATCTGTTGAAAGTACGTATACATATGATAAACTTACAGTGGAACGCAATGTTGGCTTGTCATGGCTTGTACATGCAACTTCTGGGCTCACTTGAGAAGCGATTAACGTTGTGTCTTGATACAGGTTTGCTGCAATAATTATAACAATAGTCATATTAACAATCATAACAACTAGCCAGATAATATTGTACATATTCTTTACGTATTACTTTTATGAATAATAATCATATGTACTATCAGATCGCGTAAAAATCTAAGTTATCTCTGTTTGTCCTATTTTCCCGTACACGTATTACGTCCCTTGGCAATGAAATGCCAACAAGTATCATTCTGCGTGCCATAGAGTGCCCGTTTCATTTCTGACTTGTGCATATCTGTTGAAAGTACGTATACATATGATAAACTTACGGTGGAACGCAATGTTGGCTTGTCATGGCTTGTACATGCAACTTCTGGGCTCACTTGAGAAGCGATTAACGTTGTGTCTTGATACAGGTTTGCTGCAATAATTATAACAATAGTCATATTAACAATCATAACAACAAGCCAGATAATATTGTATATATTCTATACGTATTACTATTATGAATAATAATCATATGTACTATCAGATCGCGTAAAAATCTAAGTTATCTCTGTTTCTCCTATTTTCCCGTACACGTATTACGTCCCTTGGCAATGAAATGTCAACAAGTATCATTCTGCGGGCCATAGAGTGCACGTTTCATTTCTGACTTGTGCATATCTGTTGAAAGTACGTATAAATATGAAAAACTTACGGTGGAACGCATTGTTGGCTTGTCATGGCTTGTACATGCAACTTCTGGGCTCACTTGAGAAGCGATTAACGTTGTGTCTTGATACAGGTTTGCTGCAATAATTATCACAATAGTCATATTAACAATCATAACAACAAGCCAGATAATATTGTACATATTCTATACGTATTACTATTATGAATAATAATCATATGTACTATCAGATCGCTTAAAAATCTAAGTTATCTCTGTTTCTCCTATTTTCCCGTACACGTATTACGTCCCGTGGCAATGAAATGTCAACAAGTATCATTCTGCGTGCCATAGAGTGCCCGTTTCATTTCTGACTTGTGCATATCTGTTGAAAGTACGTATACATATGAAAAACTTACGGTGGAACGCATTGTTGGCTTGTCATGGCTTGTACATGCAACTTCTGGGCTCACTTGAGAAGCGATTAACGTTGTGTCTTGATACAGGTTTGCTGCAATAATTATCACAATAGTCATATTAACAATCATAACAACAAGCCAGATAATATTGTACATATTCTATACGTATTACTATTATGAATAATAATCATATGTACTATCAGATCGCTTAAAAATCTAAGTTATCTCTGTTTCTCCTATTTTCCCGTACACGTATTACGTCCCGTGGCAATGAAATGTCAACAAGTATCATTCTGCGTGCCATAGAGTGCCCGTTTCATTTCTGACTTGTGCATATCTGTTGAAAGTACGTATACATATGAAAAACTTACGGTGGAACGCATTGTTGGCTTGTCATGGCTTGTACATGCAACTTCTGGGCTCACTTGAGAAGCGATTAACGTTGTGTCTTGATACAGGTTTGCTGCAATAATTATAACAATAGTCATATTAACAATCATAACAACAAGCCAGATAATATTGTACATATTCTATACGTATTACTATTATGAATAATAATCATATGTACTATCAGATCGCGTAAAAATCCAAGTTATCTCTGTTTCTCCTATTTTCCCGTACACGTATTACGTCCCTTGGCAATGAAATGTCAACAAGTATCATTCTGCGGGCCATAGAGTGCACGTTTCATTTCTGACTTGTGCATATCTGTTGAAAGTACGTATAAATATGAAAAACTTACGGTGGAACGCATTGTTGGCTTGTCATGGCTTGTACATGCAACTTCTGGGCTCACTTGAGAAGCGATTAACGTTGTGTCTTGATACTTTTTTGCTGCAATAATTATAACAATAGTCATATTTACAATCATAACAACAAGCCAGATAATATTGTACATATTCTATACGTATTACTATTATGAATAATAATCATATGTACTATCAGATCGCGTAAAAATCTAAGTTATCTCTGTGTCTCCTATTTTCCCGTACAGGTATTACGTCCCTTGGCTATGAAATGTCAACAAGTATCATTCTGCGTGCCATAGAGTGCCCGTTTCATTTCTGATGTGTGCATATCTGTTGAAAGTGCGTATACATTTGAAAAACTTACGGTGGAACGCATTGTTGGCTTGTCATGGCTTGTACATGCAACTTCTGGGCTCACTTGAGAAGCGATTAACGTTGTGTCTTGATACTTTTTTGCTGCAATAATTATAACAATAGTCATATTTACAATCATAACAACAAGCCAGATAATATTGTACATATTCTATACGTATTACTATTATGAATAATAATCATATGTACTATCAGATCGCGTAAAAATCTAAGTTATCTCTGTGTCTCCTATTTTCCCGTACAGGTATTACGTCCCTTGGCTATGAAATGTCAACAAGTATCATTCTGCGTGCCATAGAGTGCCCGTTTCATTTCTGATGTGTGCATATCTGTTGAAAGTGCGTATACATATGAAAAACTTACGGTGGAACACATTGTTGGCTTGTCATGGCTTGTACATGCAACTTCTGGGCTCACTTGAGAAGCGATTAACGTTGTGTCTTGATACTTTTTTGCTGCAATAATTATAACAATAGTCATATTTACAATCATAACAACAAGCCAGATAATATTGTACATATTCTATACGTATTACTATTATGAATAATAATCATATGTACTATCAGATCGCGTAAAAATCTAAGTTATCTCTGTGTCTCCTATTTTCCCGTACAGGTATTACGTCCCTTGGCTATGAAATGTCAACAAGTATCATTCTGCGTGCCATAGAGTGCCCGTTTCATTTCTGATGTGTGCATATCTGTTGAAAGTGCGTATACATATGAAAAACTTACGGTGGAACACATTGTTGGCTTGTCATGGCTTTTACATGCAACTTCTGGGCTCACTTGAGAAGCGATTAACGTTGTGTCTTGATACAGGTTTGCTGCAATAATTATAACAATAGTCATATTAACAATCATAACAACAAGCCAGATAATATTGTACATATTCTATACGTATTACTATTATGAATAATAATCATATGTACTATCAGATCGCGTAAAAATCAAAGTTATCTCTGTTTCTCCTATTTTCCCGTACACGTATTACGTCCCTTGGCAATGAAATGTCAACAAGTATCATTCTGCGTGCCATAGAGTGCCCGTTTCATTTTTGACTTGTGCATATCTGTTGAAAGTACGTATACATATGAAAAACTTACGGTGGAACGCATTGTTGGCTTGTCATGGCTTGTACATGCAACTTCTGGGCTCACTTGAGAAGCGATTAACGTTGTGTCATGATACAGGTTTGCTGCAATAATTATAACAATAGTCATATTAACAATCATAACAACAAGCCAGATAATATTGTACATATTCTATACGTATTACTATTATGAATAATAATCATATGTACTATCAGATCGCGTAAAAATCTAAGTTATCTCTTTGTCTCCTATTTTCCCGTACACGTATTACGTCCCTTGGCAATGAAATGTCAACAAGTATCATTCTGCGGGCCATAGAGTGCACGTTTCATTTCTGACTTGTGCATATCTGTTGAAAGTACGTATAAATATGAAAAACTTACGGTGGAACGCATTGTTGGCTTGTCATGGCTTGTACATGCAACTTCTGGGCTCACTTGAGAAGCGATTAACGTTGTGTCTTGATACTTTTTTGCTGCAATAATTATAACAATAGTCATATTAACAATCATAACAACAAGCCAGATAATAGTGTACATATTCTATACGTATTACTATTATGAATAATAATCATATGTACTATCAGATCGCGTAAAAATCTAAGTTATCTCTGTGTCTCCTATTTTCCCGTACAGGTATTACGTCCCTTGGCTATGAAATGTCAACAAGTATCATTCTGCGTGCCATAGAGTGCCCGTTTCATTTCTGATGTGTGCATATCTGTTGAAAGTGCGTATACATATGAAAAACTTACGGTGGAACGCATTGTTGGCTTGTCATGGCTTTTACATGCAACTTCTGGGCTCACTTGAGAAGCGATTAACGTTGTGTCTTGATACAGGTTTGCTGCAATAATTATAACAATAGTCATATTAACAATCATAACAACAAGCCAGATAATATTGTACATATTCTATACGTATTACTATTATGAATAATAATCATATGTACTATCAGATCGCGTAAAAATCTAAGTTATCTCTGTGTCTCCTATTTTCCCGTACACGTATTACGTCCCTTGGCAATGAAATGTCAACAAGTATCATTCTGCGTGCCATAGAGTGCCCGTTTCATTTCTGACTTGTGCATATCTGTTGAAAGTACGTATACATATGAAAAACCTACGGTGGAACGCATTGTTGGCTTGTCATGGCTTGTACATGCAACTTCTGGGCTCACTTGAGAAGCGATTAACGTTGTGTCTTGATACTTTTTTGCTGCAATAATTATAACAATAGTCATATTTACAATCATAACAACAAGCCAGATAATATTGTACATATTCTATACGTATTACTATTATGAATAATAATCATATGTACTATCAGATCGCGTAAAAATCTAAGTTATCTCTGTGTCTCCTATTTTCCCGTACAGGTATTACGTCCCTTGGCTATGAAATGTCAACAAGTATCATTCTGCGTGCCATAGAGTGCCCGTTTCATTTCTGATGTGTGCATATCTGTTGAAAGTGCGTATACATATGAAAAACTTACGGTGGAACACATTGTTGGCTTGTCATGGCTTTTACATGCAACTTCTGGGCTCACTTGAGAAGCGATTAACGTTGTGTCTTGATACAGGTTTGCTGCAATAATTATAACAATAGTCATATTAACAATCATAACAACAAGCCAGATAATATTGTACATATTCTATACGTATTACTATTATGAATAATAATCATATGTACTATCAGATCGCGTAAAAATCAAAGTTATCTCTGTTTCTCCTATTTTCCCGTACACGTATTACGTCCCTTGGCAATGAAATGTCAACAAGTATCATTCTGCGTGCCATAGAGTGCCCGTTTCATTTTTGACTTGTGCATATCTGTTGAAAGTACGTATACATATGAAAAACTTACGGTGGAACGCATTGTTGGCTTGTCATGGCTTGTACATGCAACTTCTGGGCTCACTTGAGAAGCGATTAACGTTGTGTCATGATACAGGTTTGCTGCAATAATTATAACAATAGTCATATTAACAATCATAACAACAAGCCAGATAATATTGTACATATTCTATACGTATTACTATTATGAATAATAATCATATGTACTATCAGATCGCGTAAAAATCTAAGTTATCTCTTTGTCTCCTATTTTCCCGTACACGTATTACGTCCCTTGGCAATGAAATGTCAACAAGTATCATTCTGCGGGCCATAGAGTGCACGTTTCATTTCTGACTTGTGCATATCTGTTGAAAGTACGTATAAATATGAAAAACTTACGGTGGAACGCATTGTTGGCTTGTCATGGCTTGTACATGCAACTTCTGGGCTCACTTGAGAAGCGATTAACGTTGTGTCTTGATACTTTTTTGCTGCAATAATTATAACAATAGTCATATTAACAATCATAACAACAAGCCAGATAATAGTGTACATATTCTATACGTATTACTATTATGAATAATAATCATATGTACTATCAGATCGCGTAAAAATCTAAGTTATCTCTGTGTCTCCTATTTTCCCGTACAGGTATTACGTCCCTTGGCTATGAAATGTCAACAAGTATCATTCTGCGTGCCATAGAGTGCCCGTTTCATTTCTGATGTGTGCATATCTGTTGAAAGTGCGTATACATATGAAAAACTTACGGTGGAACGCATTGTTGGCTTGTCATGGCTTTTACATGCAACTTCTGGGCTCACTTGAGAAGCGATTAACGTTGTGTCTTGATACAGGTTTGCTGCAATAATTATAACAATAGTCATATTAACAATCATAACAACAAGCCAGATAATATTGTACATATTCTATACGTATTACTATTATGAATAATAATCATATGTACTATCAGATCGCGTAAAAATCTAAGTTATCTCTGTGTCTCCTATTTTCCCGTACACGTATTACGTCCCTTGGCAATGAAATGTCAACAAGTATCATTCTGCGTGCCATAGAGTGCCCGTTTCATTTCTGACTTGTGCATATCTGTTGAAAGTACGTATACATATGAAAAACCTACGGTGGAACGCATTGTTGGCTTGTCATGGCTTGTACATGCAACTTCTGGGCTCACTTGAGAAGCGATTAACGTTGTGTCTTGATACAGGTTTGCTGCAATAATTATCACAATAGTCATATTAACAATCATAACAACAAGCCAGATAATATTGTACATATTCTATACGTTTTACTATTATGAATAATAATCATATGGGCTATCAGATCGCGGAAAAATCTAAGTTATCTCTGTTTCTGCTATTTCCACGTACACGGATTACGAAATGTCAACAAGTATCATTATGCGTGCCATAGAGTGCCCGTTTCATTTCTGACGTGTGCATATCTGTTGAAAGTACGTATACATATGAAAAACTTACGGTGGAACGCATTGTTGGCTTTTCAAGGCTTGTACATGCAACTTCTGGCCTCACTTGAGAAGCGATTAACGTTGTGTCTTGATACAGGTTTGCTGCAATAATTATAACAATAGTCATATTAACAATCATAACAACACGCCAGATAATATTGTACATATTCTATACGTATTACTATTATGAATAATAATCATATGGGCTATCAGATCGCGGAAAAATCTAAGTTATCTCTGTTTCTGCTATTTCACCGTACACGGATTACGTCCCCGGGCATGCAATGTCAACAAGTATCATTCTGCGTGCCATAGAGTGCCCGTTTCATTTGCGACGTGTTCATATCCGTTGAAAGTAGGAAGGGAGGAGGTGGGAGTGAGGGAGGAGGTGGGAGTGGGGGCGGGGGGGGGGGGGCTGGGGACGGGGGCGGAGGAGGGAGCCCATGCCCCAATATGGGTGAAGTATGAATAAGATGCATAATGCTATAAGAAATCCCAAACCAAAAGTATAGATATATACATGCTTACATGCAAATCTAGATCTGCCTTTTGGGTTCCACTCACTAGCAGACTGGCAACGGGACACCAGTACCTGTAGAATAGAAACTAATAGCCTGGTAGCGGGATACCAGTGCTGATACAATGAAAACTAGTGGCCTGGTAGCGGCATACCAGCACTCACTAGTAGAATGGCAACGGGAAAACAGTACTTATAAAATAGAAACTAATGCCCTTGTAACGGGATATCAGTACTTATACATTGGAAACTAGTGGCCTGGTAGCGGCATACCAGCACTCACTAGTAGAAAGGCAACCGGATACCAGCACTTATAGGATGGCGGCCTGGAAATGGGAACGCAGTATTTATAGAATAGAAACTAGTGGCCCTTTAACGGGATACCAGTACTTATAGAATGGAAACTAGTGGCCTGGTAGCGGCAAATCGTCGCTCACTACTAGACTGGGAACGGGTAACCAGTACTTATAGAATAGAACCTAGTGGTCTGGTTACGGCATACCAGCATTCATTTTTTGACTGGCAACGTGAATCCTTTACTTAAGGAATAGAAACTTGTTCCTGGTAACAGGATAACAGTACTTACAGAATGGAAACTAGTGGCCTTGTAGCAGCACACCAGCTCTCACTAGTAGACTGGCAACGGGAAACCAGTACCTATAGAATAGAAATTAATGGCATGGTAGCGGCATACCAGCACTCACTAGTAGACTGGAAACGTGAAACCAGTACTCATAGAATAGAAACTAGTACCTGGTAACAGGATAACAGTACTTATACAATGAAAAAAGTGGCCTGGTAGCGGCATACCAGCACTCACCAGTAGACTGGCAACGGAAAACCAGTACTTATAGAATAGAAACTAATGGCCTTGTAACGGGATATCAGTACTTATAGATTGGAAACTAGTGACCTGGTAGCGGCATACCAGCACTCACTAGTAGAAAGCCAACAGGATACCAGTACTTATAGGGTGGTGGCCTGGAAATGGGAACGCAGTATTTTTAGAATGGAAATTAATGGCCATACGTTCACTCAATAGTAGACTGGCAACGCGTAACCAGTACTTATAGAATAGAAACTAGCGGTCTGGTTGCGGCATACCATCATTCATTTGTAGAATGGCAACGTGAAACCAGTACTTAGAGAATAGAAACTAGTGCCTGGTAACAGGATAACAGTACTTATAGAATGGAAACTAATTGCCTGGTAGCGGCATACCAGAACTCACTGGTAGAAAGGCAACATGATACCTGTACTTATAGGATGGTGGCCTGGAAATGTTAACGCAGTATTTATAGAATAGAAACAAATGGCCTGGTAACGAGATACCAGTGCTGATAGAATGAAAACTAGTGGCCTGGTTGAAGCATGCCAGCACTGACTCGTAGACTGGCAACGTGAAACAAGTATTTATAGAATAGAAACTAGTGGCCTGGTAACATGATAAAAGTACTTATAGCACGGAAACTAGTGGCCTTGTAGCAGCACACAAGCTCTCACTAGTAGACTGGCAAAGGGAAACCAGTACCTATATAATAGAAAGTAATGGCCTGGTAGCGGGATAATAGTACTAACTAGTGGACTGGTAGCAGCGGACCAGCACTCACTAGTAGACAGGCAACGGGAAACCAGTACCTATAGAATAGAAAATAATGGCCTGGTAACATGATACCCGTACTGATAGAATGAAAACTAATGGCCTGGTAGCGGCATACCAGCACTCACAAGTACACTGGCAACGTGAAACCAGTACTTATAGAATAGAAATTAGTACCTGGTAACAGGATAACAGAACTTATAGAATGGAAAAACGTGTCCTGGTAGCGGCATACCAGCACTCACGAGTAGACTGGCAACGGGAAACCAGTATTTATAGAATAGAAACTAATGTCCTTGTAACGGGATATCAGTACTTATAGATTGGTGGTAACGAGAGGCCTGGTACGAACTGTATACCATCACTCACTATCTATCTATCTATCTTCCAATATGTCAAACCCCTGCTGCGGACCTAGACTTGACGCGCGTCAACTGACAAGACGTTAGTCTTATTATACAGTGTTAAAAACAGGTTAAAGAAGATAGGGCATGCTTTCTAGGGAGACATGTGATTGACATGGCTAACAGCCAGGCAAAATGCACGGGGGGCAGGGTTACTACTCTTTGAGGTAAGGTATTCCAATGGACTATGGTTCTGGGGAAGAATGGGTATTTATAATAGTCAGTAGTAGAAAGGCTACAGGATATCAGTACTTATAGGACGGTAGCCTGGAAATGGGAACGCAGTATTTATAGAATAGAAATTAGCTGCCTGGTAACGGGATAACAATACTTATAGAATGGAAACTTGTGGCCTGATAGCGGCATACCAGCACTCATTAGTAGACTGGCAATGGGAAACCAATACGTATAGAATATAAACTAATAGCCTGGTAGCGGGATACCAGTGCTGATAGAATAACAACTAGAGATACCAGCACTCACTAGTAGACTGGTAACAGGAAACCAGTACTTACTTATAGAATAGAAACTTATGGCCTTGTAACGGGATATCAGTACCTATACATTGTAAACTAGTGGCCTGGTAGCGGGTACCAGCACTCACTAGTAGAAAGGCAACAGGATACCAGTACTTATAGGATGGTGGCCTGGAAATGGGATCGCAGTATTTATAGAATAGAAACTAGTGGCCTGGTAGCGGCATATTAGCACTCACTAGTAGACTGGCAATGGGTAACCAGTACTTATAGAATATAAACTAATGGCTTGGTAGTGGCATACCAGCTCTCACTAGTAGACTGGCAACGTGAAACTAGTACAGTACTTATAGCA
Source organism: Cyrtodaria siliqua (assembly GCA_037043455.1). Taxonomy (NCBI): domain Eukaryota; kingdom Metazoa; phylum Mollusca; class Bivalvia; order Adapedonta; family Hiatellidae; genus Cyrtodaria; species Cyrtodaria siliqua. The sequence goes on from JAWPHD010011443.1 coordinate 23,397, forward strand.
TAGAAACTAATGGCCTGGTAGCGGGATACCAGTGCTGATAGAATGGAAAATAGTGGCCTGGTAGTGGCATACCAGCACTCACTAGTAGACTGGCAACGGGAAACCAGTACTTATAGAATAGAAACTACTGGTCTTGTAACGGGATATCAGTACTTATAGATTGGAAACTAGTGGCCTGGTAGCGGCATACCAGCACTCACTAGTACACTGGAAACGTGAAACCAGTACTTATAGAATAGAAACTAGTACCTGGTAACAGGATAATAGAACTTACAGAATGGCAAGGGAAAACTAGTATTTATAGAATAGAAACTAATGGCCTTGTAACGGGATATCAGTACTTATAGATTGGAAACTAGTGGCCCGGTAGCGGGTACCAGCACTCACTAGTAGAAAGGCAACAGGATACCAGTACTTATAGGATGGTGACCTGGAAATGGGAACGCAGTATTTATAGAATGGAAACTAATGGCCTGATAGCAGTATACCAGCACTCACTAGTAGACTGGCAACGTGAAACCAGTACTTATAGCATAGAAACTAATGGCCTGGTAGCGGGATACCAGTGCTGATAGAATGGAAGATAGTGGCCTGGTAGCGGCATAACAGCACTGACTAGTAGACTGGTAACGGGAAACCAGTCCTTATAGAATAAGAACTAATGGCCTGATAGCGGCATTCCAGCACCCACTAGTAGATTGGCAACGTGAAACCAGTACTTATAGCATAGAAACTAATGGCCTGGTAGCGGGATACCAGTGCTGATAGAATGGAAGATGGGGGCCTGGTAGCGGCATACCAGCACTGAATAGTAGACTGGCAACGGGTAAACAGTACTAATAGCAGAGAAACTAATGGCCTGGTAGCGGGATACCAGTGCTGATAGAATGGAAGATAGTGGCCTGGTAGCGGCATACCAGCACTGACTAGTAGACTGGTAACGGGAAACCAGTCCTTATAGAATAGAAACTAATGGCCTGGTAGCGGGATACCAGTGCTGATAGAATGAAAGATAGGGGCCTGGTAGCGGCATACCAGCACTGAATAGTAGACTGGCAACGGGTAAACAGTACTTATAGAATAGAAACTAATGGCCTTGTAACGGGATATCAGTACTTATAGATTGGAAACTAGTGGCCTGGTAGCGGCATACGAGCACTCACTAGTAGACTGGCAATGGATAAACAGTACTTATAGAATAGAAACTAATGACCTGGTAACGGGAAACCAGTACTTACAGAATAGAAACTTATGTCTTTGTAACGGGATATCAGTACTTATACATTGGAAACTACTGGACTGGTAGCGGGTTCCAGCACTCACTAGTAGAAAGGCAACAGGATACCAGTACTTATAGAAAGGTGGCCTGGAAATGGGAACGCAGTATTTATAGAATGGTAACTAATGGCCTGATAGCAGCATACCAGCACTCACTAGTAGACTGGCAACGTGAAACCAGTACTTATAGCAGAGAAACTAATGGCCTGGTAGCGGGATACCAGTGCTGATAGAATGGAAGATAGTGGCCTGGTAGCGGCATACCAGCACTGACTAGTAGACTGGTAACGGGAAACCAGTCCTTATAGCATAGAAACTAATGGCCTGGTAGCGGGATACCAGTGCTGATAGAATGGAAGATAGGGGCCTGGTAGCGGCAAACCAGCACTGAATAGTAGACTGGCAACGGGTAAACAGTACTTATAGAATAGAAACTAATGGCCTTGTAACGGGATATCAGTACTTATAGATTGGAAACTAGTGGCCTGGTAGCGGCATACGAGCACTCACTAGTAGACTGGCAATGGATAAACAGTACTTATAGAATAGAAACTAATGACCTGGTAACGGGAAACCAGTACTTACAGAATAGAAACTTATGTCTTTGTAACGGGATATCAGTACTTATACATTGGAAACTACTGGACTGGTAGCGGGTACCAGCACTCACTAGTAGAAAGGCAACAGGATACCAGTACTTATAGGATGTTGACCTGGAAATGGGAGCGCTGTAATTATAGAATAGAAACTAGTGGACCTTTAACGGGATACCAGTACTTATAGAATGGAAACTAGTGGATTGGAAGCGGCATATCAGCACTCACCACTAGTACACTGGCAACGGGAAAACAGTACCTATAGAATAGAAACTAATGGCCTGGTAGCGGATACCAGTGCCGATAGAATGAAAACTAGTGGCCTGGTAACAGCATACAAGCACTCACTAGTAGACTGGCAAGGTGAAACCAGTACTTATAGAATAGAAACTAGTATCTGGTAACAGGATAACAGTACTTATAGAATGGAAAAAAGTGCCCTGGTAGCGGCATACCAGCACTCACTAGTAGACTGGCAACGGGAAACCAGTACTAATAGAATAGTAACAAATGGCCTTGTAACGGGATCTCAGTACTTATAGATTGGAAACTAGTGGCCGGGTAGCGGCATACCAGCACTCACTAGTAGAAAGGCAACGGGAAACCAGTACTAATAGAATAGTTACAAATGGCATTGTAACGGGATCTCAGTACTTATAGATTGAAAACTAGTGGCCGGGTAGCGGCATACCAGCAATCACTAGTAGAAAGGCAACAGGATACCAGTACTTATAGGATGGTGGCCTGGAAATGGGAACGCAGTATTTATAGAATAGAAACTAGTGGCCCTTTAATGGGATACCAGTACTTATAGAATGAAAACTAGTGGCCTGATAGCGGCATACCAGCACTTACTAGTAGACTGACAACGTGAAACCAGCACTTATATCATAGAAACTAATGGCCTGGTAGCGGGATACCAGTGCTGATAGAATGGAAGATAGGGGCCTGGTAGCGGCATACCAGCACTGAATAGTAGACTGGCAACGGGTAAACAGTACTTATAGAATAGAAACTAATGGCCTTGTAACGGGATAACAGTACTTATAGATTGGAAACTAGTGGCCTGGTAGCGGCATACGAGCACTCACTAGTAGACTGACAATGGGTAAACAGTACGTATAGAATAGAAACTAATGACCTGGTCACGGGAAACCAGTACTTATAGAATAGAAACTAATGTCTTTGTAACGGGATATCAGTACTTATACATTGGAAACTAGTGTCCTGGTAGCGGCATACCGGCACTCACTAGTAGAAAGGCAGCAGGATACCAGTACTTATAGGATGTTGGCCTGGAAATGGGAGCGCAAAAATTATAGAACAGAAACTAGTGGACCTTTAACGGGATACCAGTACTTATAGAATGGAAACTAGTGGATTGGTAGCGGCGTACCAGCACTCACTAGTAGACTGTCAACGGGAACCCAGTACCTATAGAATAGAAACTAATGGCCTGGTAGCGTGATACCACTGCTGATAAAATGAAAACTAGTGGCCTGGTAGCGGCATGCTAGCACTCACTAGTAGACTGTCAACGTGAAACCAGTACTTATAGAATAGAAACTAATACCTGGTAACAGGATAACAGTACATATAGAATGGAAAAAGTGCCATGGTAGCGGCATACCAGTACTCACTAGTAGACTGGCAACGGGAAACGAGTACTTTTAGAATAGAAACTAATGGCCTTGTAACGGGATATCAGTACTTATAGATTGGAAACTAGTGGCCTGGTAGCGGCATAACAGCACTCACTAGTAGAAAGGCAACAGGATACCAGTACTTATAGGATGGTGACCTGGAAATGGGAACGCAGTATTTATAGAATAGAAACTAGTGGCCTGGTGATGGAATATCAGTACTTATAGAATGGAAACTATGTGCCTGGTAGCGGCATACTACCACTCATTAGTAGACTGGCAACGGGTAACCATGTACTTATATAATAGAAACTAATGGCTTGGAAGCGGGATACCAGTGCTGATAAAATGGAAAATAGTGGCCTGGTGTAGGGATACCAGTACTTATAGAATGAAAACTAGTGGCCTGATACCGGCATACAAGCACTCACCAGTAGAATGGCAACGGGATACCAGTACTTATAGAATCGAAAGTAGTGGCCTTGTTGCGGCATACCAGCATTCATTCGTAGACTGGCAACGTGAAACCAGTACTAATAGAATATAAACTAGTGCCTGGTAACAGGATAACAGTACTTATAGAATGGAAACTAGTGGCCTGGTAGAGGCATACCAGCCCTCACTAGTAAAATGGCAACATGAAACCATTACCTATAGAATATAAACTAATGGCCTGATATCGGGATACCAGTGCTGATAGAATGGAAAATAGTGGCCTGGTGACGGGATACCAGTACTTATAGAATGAAAACTAGTGGCCTGATACCGGCATACCAGCACTCACCAGTAGAATGGCAACGGGATACCAGCACTTATAGAATCGAAATTAGTGGCCTTGTTGCGGCATACCAGCATTCATTTGTAGACTGGCAACGTGAAACCAGTACTTAGAGAATAGAAACTAGTGCCTGGTAACAGGATAGCAGTACTTATATAATGGAAACTAGTGGCCTGTTAGCGGCATACCAGCACTCACTGGTAGAAAGGCAACAGGATACCAGCACTTATAGGATGGTGGCCAGGAAATGTTAACGCAGGATTTATAGAATAGAAACTAGTGGCCCTTTAATGGGATACCAATACTTATAGAATAGAAACTAGTGGACTGGTAACAGGATAAAAGTACTTATAGAACGGAAACTAGTGGCCTTGTAGCAGCACACCAGCTCTCATTAGTAAACTGGCAATGGGAAACCACTACTTATAAAATAGAAATAAACGGCCTGGTAGCGGCATACCAGCACTCACTAGCAGACTGGCAACGTGAAACCAGTACTAATAGAATAGAAACTAGTACCTGGTAACAGGATAACAGTACTTATAGAATGAACAAAGTGGCCTGGTAGCGGCATACCAGCACTCTATTAGACTGGCAACGGGAAACCAGTACTTATAGAATAAAAACTAATGGACCTTTAACGGGATATCAGTACTTATAGATTGGAAACTAGTGGCCTGGTAGCGGCATACCAGCACTCACTAGTACACTGGCAACGTGACACCAGTACTTATAGAATAAAACCTAGTACCTGCTAACAGGATAATAGAACTTACAGAATGGAAACAAGTGGCCTGGTAGCGGCATATCAGCACTGACTTGTAGACTGGCAACGGGAAAGTAGTATTTATAGAATAGAAACTAATGGCCTTGTAACGGGATATCAGTACTTATAGATTGGAAACTAGTGACCCGGTAGCGGGTACCAGCACTCACTAGTAGAAAGGCAACAGGATACCAGTACTTATAGAAAGGTGGCCTGGAAATGGGAACGCAGTATTTATAGAATGGTAACTAATGGCCTGATAGCAGCATACCAGCACTCACTAATAGACTGGCAACGTGAAACCAGTACTTATAGCAGAGAAACTAATGGCCTGGTAGCGGGATACCAGTGCTGATAGAATGGAAGATAGTGGCCTGGTAGCGGCATACCAGCACTGACTGGTAGACTGGTAACGGGAAACCAGTCCTTATAGAATATAAACTAATGGCCTGATAGCGGCATACAAGCACTCACTAGTAGAATGGCAACGTGAAACCAGTACTTATAGCGTAGAAACTAATGGCCTGGTAGCGGGATACCAGTGCTGATAGAATGGAAGATGGTGGCTTGGTAGCGGCATACCAGCACTGATAGTAGACTGGCAACGGGAAACCAGTACTTATATAATAGAAACTAATGGCCTTGTAACGGGATATCAGTACTTATAGATTGGAAACTAGTGGCCCGGTAGCGGGTACCAGCACTCACTAGTACAAAGGCAACAGGATACCAGTACTTATAGGATGGTGGCCTGGAAATGGGAAAGCAGTATTTATAGAATGGTAACTAATGGCCTGATAGCAGCATACCAGCACTCACTAGTAGACTGGCAACGTGAAACCAGTACTTATAGCATAGAAACTAATGGCCTGGTAGCGGGATACCAGTGCTGATAGAATGGAAGATATTGGCCTGGTAGCGGCATACCAGCACTGACTAGTAGACTGGTAACGGGAAACCAGTCCTTATAGAATAGAAACTAATGGCCTGATAGCGGCATACCAGCACTCACTAGTAGATTGGCAACGTGAAACCAGTACTTATAGCACAGAAACTAATGGCCTGGTAGCGGGATACCAGTGCTGATAGAATGGAAGATAGTGGCCTGGTAGCGGCATACCAGCACTGATAGTAGACTGGCAACGGGAAACCAGTACTTATAGAATAGAAACTAATGGCCTTGTAACGGGATATCAGTACTTATAGATTGGATACTAGTGGCCTGGTAGCGGCATACAAGCACTCACTAGTAGACTGGCAACGGGTAAGAATAGAAACTAATGATCTGGTAACGGGAAACCAGTATTTATAGAATAGAAACTTATGTCTTTGTAACGGGATATCAGTACTTATACATTGGAAACTTGTGGCCGGGTAGCGGCATACCAGCACTCACTAGTAGAAAGGCAACAGGATATCAGTACGTATAGGATGTTGGCCTGGAAATGGGAGCGCAGTAATTATAGAATAGAAACTAGTGGACCTTTAACGGGATACCAGTACTTATAGAATGGAAACAAGTGGATTGGTAGCGGTATACCAGCACTCACCACTAGTAGACTGGCAACGGGAAACCAGTACCTATAGAATAGAAACTAATGGCCTGGTAGTGGATACCAGTGCCGATAGAATGAAAACTAGTGGCCTGGTAGCAGCATACCAGCACTCACTAGTAGACTGGCAAGGTGAAACCAGTACTTATAGAATAGAAAATAGTACCTAGTAACAGGATAACAGTATTTATAGAATGGAAAAAAATGCCCTGGTAGCGGCATACCAGCACTCACTAGTAGACTGGCAACGAGAAACCAGTACTAATAGAATAGAAACAAATGGCCTTGTAACGGGATCTCAGTACTTATAGATTGGGAACTAGTGGCCGGGTAGCGGCATACCAGCACTCACTAGTAGAAAGGCAACAGGATACCAGTACTTATAGGATGGTGGCCTGGAAATGGGAACGCAGTATTTATAGAATATAAACTAGTGGCCCTTTAATGGGATACCAGTACTTATAGAATGGAAACTAGTGGCCTGATAGCGGCATACCAGCACTCACTAGTAGACTGACAACGTGAAACCAGTACTTAAAGCATAGAAACTAATGGCCTGGTAGCGGGATACCAGTGCTAATAGAATGGAAGATAGGTGCCTGGTAGCGGCATACCAGCACTGAATAGTAGACTGGCAACGGGAAACCAGTACTTATAGAATAGAAACTAATGGCCTTGTAATGGGATATCAGTACTTATAGATTGGAAACTAGTGGCCTGGTAGCGGCATACGAGCACTCACTAGTAGACTGGCAATGGGTAAAGAGTACTTATAGAATAGAAACTAATGACCTGGTAACGGGAAACCAGTACTTATAGAATAGAAACTAATGTCTTTGTAACGGGATATCAGTACTTATACATTGGAAACTAGTGTCCTGTTAGCGGCATACCGGCACTCACTAGTAGAAAGGCAGCGATTTGCACAACTAGACATCATACTGATGCTTCCTGCCAAATTTCGTCGAAATCCAACAAGATGTTTAGGAGGATCAGCGACGACAAGAAATTCAAAGTAAAAATATCAAGGGGCCATAACTCCACCTAAAATTAATAAAATGAAAAAATAGCAATATGCACAACTACACATCATACCAATGCGTTCTGCTAAGTTTTGTCAAATCCAACACCGCGTTTAAAAAAAAATAAGCAATAAAAAAAATGAAATTGTACACACATTCAGTCTTATTTTAAACACTCCACGTGTGATTCCCGGGCAAGAATAGGGCCTCTGCTTATCCAGACAGATGGGTAATATCCCCCCGCCCCACGGGACACGTCAGTTTTTAAAAAAAAATCAAGTGTCCCTTTAATTATTAATAAACGCATCAAACTTGCTGTGTGGCAATTACATCCAGTTAGACTTTGGTTTTTAAAAAAGATGTTGTTTAAAAGTTTCAAGAATCAGAAGAAAAAAACGCTTATTACCCGAATTAAGGGTCATGTCCTCTTTTGTGTAATCCCATTGAGATTGCATTTAAAAAAGAAGATAAAAAGGAATTAGAACTCAAATAATTTTAAATGCAGCTTTCAATTTATTGTGTTTAAACATGTATCTAGGCTATGAACAGTAAAAGTAAATACAAACTTGATAAATATGTGAATTAATTAATACACACATGAACTTGAGAATTATATAAGCTGAATACAAAGAGAATGTTCAGTGACCATGCTACAATGAGCCTTATACACATTCACCATGATTGTATTAATATTCAGTATAGCTGCCTAGATAAATGTGTAAACATAATAAACGGAAAGTTGCATTTAAAAATAGATTAGTGGAGTTATATTGTTTATTTTTTTCTTTCAAATGCAATCTCAATGGAATTTTAAAAAAAAAAGGGACATAATCCTTAATACAATCCAGGAAGATCGGTAATAAATGTGATATTTTGGTTTTATATTCTGTACATTACTTGCATATAACGAATTAATAATATACCTGTATTACTTAACTTTTGGCATTCGAATTCAGCCCTGGTGCGAATGTCAGGTCAGGTTAGAATGTTAAACTCAGGGCTGGCGTTCCGATGTCAAACTCAGGGTTGAGGTTCATATGTCAAACTCAGGACTGAGGTTCGACAAACTCAGAGCAGATGTTCGAATGTCAAACTCAGGACTGAGGTTAGAAAGTCAAATTTAGGACTGCGGTTCTAATGTCAAATTCAGGGCTTAAATTATATCGAACTCATGACTGAGGCTATAATGTCAAACTCAGGGCTGAGGTTAGAATGTCAAACTCTGAGCTGAGGTTCGAATGTCGAGCTCAGTGCTTAGGTTCTAATGTCAAACTCAGGGTTATAATGTCGAACTGATGGTTGAGGTTAGAATGTCAATCTCAGAGCTGAGTTTCGAATGCCTGACTCAGGGCTGAGGTTAAAACGTCGAACTCAGGGCTGAAGTTCGAATGTCGAACTCGGAGCAGAGTTTCAACACACGATGATCATATTATCTGCTGTATTACCATTTTTGTTTGTTTTAGCAACAAAATAAGCAATTATAATTTTAATAATACTTACCAACAACAATAAAGCAACTTCTAACCATGCGTCTGTATCTGTATAGTGCATGTTTAGGTCATAACGCGCGTTGATTGCGCATGAATATACTGAAACTGACGAACATAATCCCAATCTGCATGCCGCGTAAACATGTGCCCTCGATTTTTTTTTAAAGTAAACATTAAACAAGAGGGTGCACATCAGTGGTATATATAAACTGGTAAGTATCGTTATTTGTCGACTATACACGACATCTATACACGGTAGATTCTAGCCCACACAGTCCGTGCTGCTCAAGGCGATAACGGCGTGCAGCACGTGCTGGGTGAGCTAATCTGTACATGTGTATATGCGAATATGTAGGGCAAGTTGCCTTTTGAACAGGCAAGAGCGGATACATGTCCTACGAGGAAGTAGCAGTACATGTCAAATTAATTAAAACTAAAAGCAGGCTGATGTCAAGTCTATAATGTTTAACGAGGTTAGGTAGGTCATCCGTTCTTGAATATAATATCAATATAATAGTGATGCTGTACAAAACGGTTTTTAATATGATAAGTTTCTGAATATAATGTACTCTAGGAGTGTTCGCAGTGTTGTAAAAGGATTCCGTTTGATATGTCCTCTCATGTAGGTAAAGAGCACAGATCGATATTGACGTCATACAATAAGAGTAAATTTCACGAAGATATCGTGCCATTGAACAATAGAAACACAATCAAATTCAATAGTAGCCGAATGGTTAACGACGTTGCGTTGTAAACCTTCGCCTCTCACCTCTGCGGGTTCGAATCCTACTGGGATCTCGACTTGTAAGTAAGGAAGTGTCGGTTCTTATTAAAATCATGTTCATTTTGTCTCATGATGACTAGTTTATCTAGTGCTCAAATATTTCATGATAAATGTGTTTTTGATTTTTGTCAATTCCAAAAAAAAATGCTGACATCTGACCGGCTTGTGATACTTGTTAGCCTCTGTAGCGCAGTTGACTTGCTTGTAAACCATTTGATGTTGGCGGCTGACTCGGGATCACTGTATGACGTAAGAAAAGAGTATGAGAGTGGCCTACGTGTTGAATTTTCCGCATTTAGGAGAGGACTCAATTGAAAGGTTTTATAAATTAGATCAGGCGCGTAGCTAACTGTACGCAAAGTACATAGTTGCGTACACATTGTCTCAAATATTGAAAAAATAAATAAAAGAAGATTACTTTTTAATATTTTTTCGAGAAAACAGAAAAAAAATCAGAGACAAAATCAGCCTCATTTTGTGGCGTAAATGCCTCCAGATTGCACCACAGACGGTCCAGGAAAACTTTTTTCCTAGAGAGCATGCCCCGGACCCCCTACACTGTTTGCATACACATAATAAAGTCCCTAGCTACGCCCCTGATAATAATAATAATAATCAATTCTTTATTTCATGAAGATACAACTCATTAAGATTGTACAAACAATTGCACAACACTTATCTTCCGTGAGGCCTTCTAATAACAACAGCAATTATTAGTAAAACTAATAAACAATATCAAGTGAATACTTGCACATAACATTAATAATATGTTACAAGCTTGCATACTAAACAAGTATTCACTATTAACACAACTTAATTTGAGCAGAACACCAGTCCTGTTACCTTGAAATAGAAATAGTTTATAATTGTATTTGAAAGCATAAATAGAAAAAGACGTCCGGATATTTTCTGGGATTGAATTCCAAGTCCGCATGGCAATATAGGTAAAATATTGTTTTAAATATTCGGATTTAGGTCTAGGATGTTTAATGTCATGTTTAATGCATGATCTTAAATTACATCTTTTATTTCAGAATATGTAATTAATTTACTTTGTGATATTGGTGTGTGATATTGGTGTAAGATTATGAATTGCTTTATAAACTAAAACACCTACTTGAAAGGACTAGGTATGATAAGCGGCAAAATTGAACCCCAATATTGAAAGTTCTAATGCACACGTTTTGAATATCTAGTTTTCCTACAAATGAACTGAATCATTACTAAAACTCATTACAAGTACGTTTGAAGGCTCTAAATGAGTTTAAGAGCCTTACAAACAAGGCCTTTTCTTTCAAAAAATGACATTTTTGTTCATTTTCAGCAGTTTTCAATCAGTTTTTGGTCTTGGTAATAGAGCGTACCCTCGAGCACAGTTGATATTTTGTTGAAACCGGTACTTGATAGGGATGCATCACAGTCAAAAATCTGTGCGTGCTCGTTTAGCATCAAAATCTTGCCCAGAAAGGTCCAAAATCTACAAAATCTAACAAAATTACCAAAAATGCCATTTTTTTGAGACCCTGTTAATTCTTCTAGATAAATAAAATAAATAAAAACATCTTTTGAAGATAGAATATGATCAATTTACTTCAATATGCACAGCAGATTATACACTAATCAATAATCGGTCACCCAGTTTTTTTGAAAATAACACGAATACTAAAAACTGGAAATCACCGAAACACATACCAATATTTTATTAAGTTTATCAACAAGGTTTTAGTCCAATCAGGGCAGATTAAGTTTTATAAATCGCTAGCGATATTTGTTAAACGACGCCAGTTAAAATTTCAAATGAAAATATCAATTATTAAAAAAACATATGATTCTTTGAAAAGTGACCGATTATAAAAGTTGAATAGTGTATGTAAATATTATTTTTTGTATTTTGAATATATTGGGGGCCAAAATACCCCCTTATCATACCTTGTCCTTTACGTCTTGTTTCAAGTGACATCCTATTCAACTCATTAAACAGATTTGCAGAAGGTGTATGTAAAGGTTTCATCAAAATCCAGCGTGCAATGCTTTCTTGTAAAGTTACAACCTTTGTAAAATTTGATTTAGTACAATTGCTCCAGAGGATAGAACCATAATCAAATATTGGAACTAAATATGCATTATAGAATAGCTTTTTCTAGCTTTAGAAGCCGGATGTAAACCATAGGTTTCTTAGGCCCATTTTGATAAGCTGTTTTCCCAGTCTGGTTATGATTTTCTTTCATGAGTGACTTCTCGTTCCTAATAGCATACATGTTGTTTTTGTAGGATTTATAACCATGTTATTTATAGTGCACCAGTTATGTATGTTATTTAAGTTTGTTTGTAATTTACTCTCAATGGATGACACATCCAGACCTGTTATACGTAGCGTGGAATCATCAGCATATATGTCAACTGAAGTTTCTTTGAAAGTTAAAGGTAGATCATTTACATAAATCAAGAACAAAAGTGGTCCTAGTATGGATCCCTGAGGCACACCTGATTTGATGATTCTCTCCTCAGATTGATGCTGTCCAACTCTGACCACTTGTGTCCTGTTAGACAGATATGACTGAAACCAACGTGTGGTTAAAGGCGAAAAATGATACAAATGCAATTTTTATAATAGTATCTCATGATCAACCATATCAAAAGCCTTTCTCTCGTCAAGGAAAACTCTGCCAACAAAGTTTCCAGAATCAATTTGTTTCAACCAGCTATCAATAAGGTGAGTAAGTGCTGTTTGGCAAGAATGCTTTTTACGAAATCCAGATTGAGCCGAGTGCAAAATATTAAAATTGCTGAACAAAAAGAGTGCAGTTGCATGCAGCAACATGTTTCTCAAAGATTTTGGAATTTTTTTGGTAATAATCAGATAGGTCTATCATTGTTCGGGTCATCTTTTGGTCCATTTTTGTGTGTCCATTTTTGTTTATAGGCAACACGCATGCCTTTTTCAGCTGATCAGGAAATACGCCTTGATCTATGCATTTATTAATGATTGAAGTGATAGCATTAATGATGCAATCCGATGCTGCTTTTATAATACGAGGTTCAATACCATCTATAACTATTGCTTTCAAATCGACAAAAGACTCAAATCTGCAATGGTTGCAATTCAGAATAAAGCATAGAATTTTGGGAACAAACTATTTACTTAAAAAAATGAATATTTCTAATACAGATCTTTTCTCTTTTTGCAAAGAAGATATAGAAACAATAAAACACCTATTCTATGAATGCAGTAAAATATTTTTGGCAAGCACTTGCAAATTTCTTTCATAATAAATGTAAGGATATTAATACAGTATGGTCAGTCACTGACATCATCTTTGGCAATGATAAGTTTGATATTGTTTTTTGAATAATCTCCTCCTTATTACCAGAAAATTTATATTCAATCAGAAATTAACAAAACACTAATCCTACTTTAACAGTTTTTAAAAGCTATATTTAAATACTGTTTAAAGTTGAGAAATGTATAGCCTGCAAGAATATGAAACAAGACATTTTCGAAAAGCAAAGGGAAAAATACATGTTTGTATTATAAAAAAAGATAAAATAAAATCACACACAAATAAAACATGGTGGACCTGATTTCAAAAAAATATATCTAAGTTTGGACTTGATGAATCCAACATCTGTTATTGTTTATGTATATTAAGATTCCCACTTTGTATATAAGTTCTCCATTTACTCTATTAGTGCACACTATTTTTTCTCCCTTTTATAATGTCACTTTATATGTTTTTCATTGAGTTTCTATGTTAAACATAAAAAGCTATTCCAACATGACATGCTTCTAACATTTTAACAGACAACTGTGGTAAAGCTAAACATTAATGCTATTCATGTTATCTCCCCTGTATACAGGACAATATAATATCTCGCTTTATCTCCCTTGCTAGACATGACTATGGAAATATACTTTCTGATTCTTATATAAGTGAACTACATGTAACATTGATGTGTAATAGAGAAGGGCATGTTATACTACTCATGGAATACGTTTAACATGGATTGTTGACTAGTTTCAAATGAGTTCTCATTAAATAAATCTTTATAACATATTGTTGTAATTGCTCCACGACTCATAGATGACTGGAATTGAAACAAAAGTCCAGTATAAAATATGAACCTGAAAAAATCTGATGACAGATCATGTCAGCCATGTAAGAGTCAGTAGTGCTTTTAAATCTTACATTGAATATTATAATAGTTATTAGACAGAAAAAGCTAAACAATGACATGTTAAGATATAAAGGGATGTTATGTCACAAATCCAATCATTAGTTGTAACCGTACTAGCTACATGCTAGAATTCTAATGATAAATATACTGTCATATATTACATGGTTTCATATAATATTTCAAGATTTTACATTTAGAAAAGAAATTTAGTAACACGATAATATATTCGCTAGATGCATGTATAAATGTAGAACTCAACAATAACCCTGTTAGGAATAGAAAAAATAAAAAGCTACAGAAAAAAGTTTTCGTATCTCAGTAATTGACTTTATATCAAAAGCTTTAATATAAAATGATATATAGGGTCCTATAGAGACCACAGCGTCCGAACGCAATGGCATCGTAGGTCCGCACTGTACTGCAAACAAGGACTTGAAACTTCAATGAAAGAGACAAAAAACAACAGAAAGGGTGGTGAATACTTGGAACGGTCAGTAGGCAATAAGGCCTACTAAAACCACAATGTAAATGAGGGGCAAAACCTAGGTAAAGGTCATTACTATTGACCTATTTTTGGTAGGAACATTCTGTTGTCATGAAGATGTAAACATGCGTGAATATATAAGGCTTGTGGTGAAATGAAATTAACAACTTGAACGGAAAACTTGAATGTGAGTATGGACGGACAAATGTAACACTATAATTTATGCCTGATTCACTTTCGTGGCAAGGCATAATTATTTTAATATTGAAATAAAGTTAAACATATTTAAGAAACAAGAAATGTCACTGTAAGTGACAAATACTCCCCAAAGTGGTTTTGACCTTTGACCTCTAAATCAGTGTGACCTTGACCTAGGAACCACGTACCTGGATTTTGCGCGTGACACGTCGTCTTGTTGTGGTGAGCACTTGTGTCAAGTTATTTGAAAATCCGTCCATGACTGTCAGAGTTATTAACCGGACACGAAAGCAATTCTTTTTAACCTTTGGCCTCTAAGTGTGACCTTGAACTTGGAGCTATGGACCTGGATTTTGCGCACGACACGCCGTCGTGTTGTGGTGAGCACTTGTGCCAAGTTATTTGAAAATCCGTCCTGCAATGTCAGAGTTATTGATCGGACACGCTTGTACTGACTAACTGACGGAAGGTGCAACTACTATATGCCGCCCTGAGTGGGCATAACTATTATTCCACACTTTATAACATCTCCTCATCATGCACTTCTAAAACTGAAAGAAGCTTCCAACATTGTGTTTTGCCCAGTATAAAAAACGGTAAATCTGTGGCTGGCTTCCATCAACCAAAATATAGCTTGTTAACAATGTTCATGTTGTATATTCTGTCTAGTCTGTAAGGTGCTGTGCTACTTTAAATAACAATCGGGCAGCACTCAGTAAATGTGTATCAAGCAAGCAGCTTAGAACTAGAGGTGCTGGTAGTGGTGAGCTTTGCATGCATAATATTGTTAGCTCCCAAACTTTAGATTTTGTCATTAGATGATGAACTGTCATTCTATAAAGGCAAACATTACACACACAAAATGAGTAATTATGTGAAATAATCAATAATCTGAATAAAACCTTACAGGAGTTTACATAAGCTAAAGCAGTATAAAGAGTAATAAATAGAAATGCCAGGAATGTTTTATAAACGAAGCTTCTTCATATTTTGATTAGACGTAGCATTAAAGGAACAGACAATTATATTGATATTTTTACTAAACTGGTGGCTTCCCTTTAGTTTGTTTTCATAACTTGCATTTTCACAACCATTAATGTTTATTATGAGAATAGTGCAAGTTGTGATTGCATATTACTAAATGATGAGTATATTGATCCAATAATATATTTAAATCTCTGGCAACGAAGAAAACCCAACAGTTCATTTGTTTACATGCAAGCAGATTAAAAGCCAAAAAGATCTAGAGGTGCTAATCGTAATGCCTGATAAAAACTGCAAGATTGCCGTGTGTCCCTTAAATTAATTAACTCATGTATACGCATAAAAATTTATTCTTTAAATGGGTTTATTTCCGTTTAAAAGTGACATTTAAAAGCCACTTTAGTGATGCAAGGTAAGTTCTGTCGCTGTTTAAATTCTGTATACTTATTTGAAGTTATTTCTATTCAACCATTGTTATAATTGCAAGATATTGATATAAATGCAAGATCGAACAATTACAGAGCTATGTAATCATAATTTAATAAATTCTACTTAATAATCTACTGCTACTTGATTCTTGTTTACCTGTAGCTGTGAGAATCATAGCTCATTGTTTCATTGTACCATATTTCTTTTTTTTAAATCTAGAGTCAAATATTGATACTGTCAGAAATATATTACATGCTTACTGAAAGAAACCACCAACAGTATCCAGGCAATGCTGTCAGAGTTTGCTCAGCATGTTTTACAAAGACATACTGAGATGCTTTCACAGTAAGTTTTATGTACTGATATTTGAAACTAGAAATGCACCTTTGCACAGTAATGTCCCTAATGTAAGGTATCAGTCATACTGATGCTTCTTCATAACAAGTATCATGTGAATCTGTTGAAAAGTTTAGGAAGAGTAGTCCGCACAAGATATACTGAAAAGGGCAACACTATATTCCGCTAGACTCCACACCCAATATATTGACGGGGCATAATTAAACGAATACATTAACAGATGACAACGGACAATGCATCGTCTCTTAATTTAGCTTTACTGGCTCTTATAGCATACTAGTAAATATCTGTAGCGCATCCATGGCCGGGATAATAAAGATGACGTGACTAAAACGTTCTCGTCTCTCATCGCTACGGGTTCGAATTCCACTGGGAGCTCAACTTGTCAAGTGAGAGAGTGTTGATTCTTACGGTTGGCGGGAGGTATACAGTACTAGTTCTACCCAGAAAAAATGTGGTGATCTACCATAAAAAATAGACCATCCTAAATGGCCTAACGAGCTAAAAATAGCGTTAAACGCCATTAAAATAAATCAAACTAAAAAATATTTACCCTAGAGAAAACATGCAGCTTCAAAATGGTCGCTCAACATCCCCACCTCTGGTGGAAATCTCCCTCTCGGGTGGAAGAGTTCATTGACATGTAGATATTACACAATCGGAAACATTAATCCAACACTTTAAGTTTGTTTTGTGTGATATTTCTGTTGTACAGTCTAATACAATAATACTAAACAGATTTAGTAAAATGTAAACAATGTTCAGTATGACAGAATAAAAGGCATATGCATGTGCATGAATAGATAAATACGGATATTCTGGCATTGTGTGGTCCATATATTGTGCATGCACAGGAAACATGGGAATATGCTGGCATACAATTAGACACCCAGCTCAGTATACGCACCTATTTTCCGAAGTGATTTTAATGTTAATGATGGTGAGCATATACAGCCTTTAGATGCTGTGCACTGGACATTTTAAATGCTTTACCCTGAATGTTGAGGAATATTTTTAAAATTACATTCATTGTTTTCCTATTATCAGGATTATATAGTAAGGGATACACAACTTATTTCTCTTTCGTTTGTTTGTATGTTGTTTCACGATATTTTCAACACATACAAGGTTATATATGACGGTCGATTTTATGTGGTGGAGGCAGACCTCCCACCTTTCATTGGTAAAACCAGTACTGTACAACTCCCGCCATCCGTAAGAATCGACACTTCCTCCCTTACAAGTCGAGCTCCCAGTGGGATTCAAACCCGCAGCGGTGAGAGGCGAAGGTTTCACAAATGGAATCACAAATCCGGACCTTATTAGAATCAAAATACTTTAAAGTATTTCCGATCTGACCAGTTATCGAGGTCCCCACATACAGTAAAATGCACCATATTAAACCCTGCGCACACACTATTCCAGACTATACTTTTCCCGTAGCTGGCGAGGAGACCTTGGGAATACACACACACTATTCTGGTCAGTGTTTAAAATTGTTATGCCGCAAAAAAACGCATATTAGTTTATAGAAAACTGTTGTTTGTTTGGTGTTACTTGCACACACAGCCAAACTCCCATCCCCGAAAAGCAGAATTGACCCAGTGATGGTGGCAGCATGCTTGGTGAGCGATGTGGGCGTCCCACACCTTGACCGAGAAGTAGACAATAGTACTATGATGAGGGCAGGCATAAGTTGTACCCATCCCTGTTATTGTACCCCATCCCTGTTTTACAATTCCACACTATAAAACATAAGTCCTTTGGACCTACTACTTAGCCGTAGAATATACAGGGCTGTAGAGCTTCAAAAGTGTTCCACCAGCGACATAATAATATTGTTCTCTAACATTATATCACAATATATAACATTATATCAGTTTAAAATATTTACCTTGTGCAAACTGCATCTGAATAGTGGTCTCAAATGCCCATCTCGCAAATGTTCATTTCTGCTGTTAAATGCGATGGTTGACTCAACCTGGAGTTAACAAATAATACACGCTATTTATGCCCATTATATAGATATATTTTTTAACATTATTGCTTTGCTTTTTACAAGCATGAGGTAATTAGACTGATTATTTAATTATGTACTTTATCCATGTTCTTTTAAAATAATTTTATACTTGATGATAATGATGGTTGAAAGTTGCAATAGATCATCGGTTACAATAAGCAGGGATGTAACCGATCAATCATCGGCTGATTTTAATCAGTGAACTAATATAAATAATTGGTATAAATGTGTTTATTTGTGTATGTGCTTATTTTCACAAGTGTATTTCCTAACTGGGATATCCAGGATAATCATGTTTATTTGTATGCAATAAATAGAAATCTGTTATACAATTTTGGGTTAAGATTTTGGTTAAAATGTCAATTACTGGACGCCTAAACGATACTTCCACCACCATGTGCACACAGTGACATATCCATCTAAATACATATATATAGGGGGCCTGATGGACCAGGTTTATGTGTACGAAACTTCTGTACATAACGGTGTTCGAGCCCACTCCTCCTGAGTTTACGAACGTGAACCTATGTTTAGAGCCTGAACCTATGTTTACGAGCGTGAACCATATTTTACGAGCGTAAATTATAGTTCACGGTTGTAAACATAGGTTTACGTCCGTAAACTATGGTTCATGCTCGTAAACATAGGTTCACGTTGGTAAACTATGGTTCACCGTCGTAAACAGAGGTTCACCGAAATTCATAGTTGATTTGATAATCCTAGTATATCGACCGTAAATCATGGTTTACGTTCGATAAACTAGGTTTCTCGATTGAACTATGAATTTCGGTCGTTATCCTATGTTTACGAACGTGAACCGGGGTTCACGAGCGTGAACCATAGTTTACGAACGTGAACCTATGTTTACGACCGTGAACTTGGGTTTTACGAGCGTGAACCTACGTTTACGCGCGTGAACTATGGTTTACGGACGTTATCCTATGTTTTCGCTCGAAAGTATAGGTTAACATGCTTTTACGTTCGAAAAATCTAGTTTATCGATCGTTAATCCTAGTTTTTCGACCGTGAACCTGGGTTCACGTAATTATTGGACAATTGGCTTGCCATATGCGCCGCGGAATACTTCTGTCGTAACCTCTGTTTATAATTTTCTATTAGTTTTAATAAATAACTAATTATCACGACCGATAATCATCCTAAGTGTGTAAATCACCTCTCCATAAAAGACGGGTTCTGATAAACCTTGTCGCAGAAATGTTTTAAGATTGCTATTCAATTTGTCGAGCAAAATTAGAAAAAGTCCTACGTGACGTACCGTAACGGTAACCCTGTTGGAGGAGTTTTTCAGTAATGTTAAGATTATGAAGTTTGAAGTCCTCAACATGGCTACAAGCTCTGTCAAAACAAATTAACTGAGAAATATTCACGCCATAAGAAACAGTTTTGTGGATATCGCCATCTAAATATGGATAATTCACAATATTATCTCTCTTATCATACATTTTTGTTATTAATACTCCATTTTCAATAGAAAGATGTAAATCAAGAAACGTAGTGACAGAATCCGAAACGCTAGCTTTATTGAGTTATAAATGTGAGGATAAATGATAGAAACCATAGAAGAAAAGAAAGTATTATCCAAATTAAGTTGTTATTAAAAGCGTCGATAACATTAGCTTTTTTATCTTTTGTATCTGGAGAAAGACCTAACATAAAGTCAGGTTCGTACCAATATAAAAACAAATCTGCGAGAAGGGGTCCACAGTTAGAATCCATATGAATGCTAACGGTTTGCCTATAAACGGTATGTTCAAAGAAATGTTGTCTAATATTCACAATCTTGTTGACAAGTCTATAAAGTGTAACCGTCGGGATCACTGCTGGTATAATGAATGAATGGTGTTTCACGGCAACACATAAATAGGTTATATTGTGCGCAAAAACTGATGAAAGATGTAATAAATACGAATGAGTAAATATGAATGAGTATAATGTGTATGCCCTATCCTGCACAGGGTTAGAACAACTTCTTCTCGACACATATGTCTACAAGAAGGACGCCATTCTCCGAATAACGGTTTAATTGAACGGAGTTTATTGTTCACTGACAAATCCCAAGCGGCTTGCCAATAGTTACGAATATATGTGTTAATACAACTTTTAAAATCAGTATAAGGTAATTTGGCATCAGATCATGTATGTACATCTACTGCTGCCTTAGCAGCACTATCAGCTCTATCATTACCAAGTATTCCTGCATGGCTTGGAAGCCATCAGATTTCATTATAAACTATAAGAGAATTTTATTTTTTTAAAAGTTGAAGCACAACTGGGTTATCATGTTTCCTATTTTTAAGAGATGAAAGGGAATCAGAAAAGATTACAAAATGGTTATCGTCATCTTCTTGAAAATTGCCTTTAGTTTAAGGCAAGTTCAAGGCAAGCTGAAAAGATACAGGCCTTGTCTGGCAGGCGGCTCTATATGCTATGTTTGTGAAAAACAACGGCTGCAGCTACCTTATCTATCTCCATCTTTAGAACCATCTGTGTATATGAGATAAAAGCTATTGTATTTCGATTTAATTTCATGAAATGTGCTTTGAAATATAGTAGGCTCTGTACTGAATTTGTTACTATTACAAAGATCAAAAAAAATGTTGGTGTTTCCGAGTCCACGGTGGAATTTGTGGTACTTTGTACTTGGCAATCAAATTTAGGTCGATTTCAGTGTCTCTCAATTTTGATTTAATACGAAGACCAACTTGTCAAATGGCCTTCGGTTTTCGATCAAACAGAGGGTTCATAACTAGGATTAAAAACAGTATCGGAAGTTGGGTTTGAAGGGTTAGATTTTAATTTAATATTGAATGGCTAATTTGTCCCGTCGATGATACAGGGATGGTTCATAAGCTTCAACATATATAGATTTCGGCTGGTGATGTACGAAAGGCACCTAAATCGAGTAGTAGGATCGAGCATCTGCCACTGTTGGTAAAAAAGCCCTAGTGTTGATACAGGCTAAAAAAGTAGTTTGTTCCCTGGCGAAAGTTTTTGGTATAAGAGCTATTAGTTTTTCTGTTATAAGGTTATGCGGTAAAGAAGTGTAAAGTGTAGAAAAGTGATAAGTAGATCATGATGGATGACACTTGAGGTAGATTACGTAGTTTCTTAAGAACCTCGCCAGAAGTTTTTATTAACCATAATAAATTGATACCAGAGTTTTCATAGGCTTTCTCGCAATAGTTGTGAGGCAAGATGTAAACAGTTTGGAGATATTAGTTGTGGTACATGCGCTAGAGTTTGCAATGAAGCGGGCTTTATAAGGCAGTTTGTGTAGTTTAGGGATCCAGTAAATTGTAGGGAGTTTATTTTGCTTCTCGTCCAGTTTGATCCCAAATTTGGAAATATGTTCGATATGGTCACGAATAATATCCCTCTCATTTGAGTTAATCAAACTTACGAGTCGGTGCTCCCGAGTTCCTCTTTTAAAACATTAACATAATATAGCCGTCAAACAATAAAAATATTATTTGAGACTTTGTCAGCAGAAACTAAGACATATTGATATAATAATGATGGATTAAATTCATACTGAAAAGGTGATCCCTTGGAAGCAACAAACACAAACAAGAGAGAAAAGTAGCAGACTCGGTTTTATTGAGTCTGTTCATGACAGGTAATTATAAGATGCAACACCTCTCACGCCTCCTAGCACCGGCTTCAAGCGATATTCTACTTTAAAGCAACACAGAAAGGGCTTGATGATCCCAAAGGACCAGTAAATAATAACACTACTGACTTGTAGTCGGGGCGACTTTTTTGCGGCCGCCACACAGCACTAAACAAACGCTAGTGTGAATGTCAATAAATACTGCAAAGATGGTCCCTTGGAAGCAACAAACACAAACAAGAGAGAAAAGTAGCAGACTCGCTTTTATTGAGTCTGTTCATGAGAGGTAATTATAAGATGCAACAACTCTCACGCCTCCTAGCACCGGCTTCAGCGATATTTTACTTTAAAACAACACAGAATAGGCTTGATGATCCTAAAGGACCAGTAAATAATAACACTACTGATTTGTAGTCGGGGCGACTTTTTACGGCCGCCACACAGCACTAAACAAACGCTAGTGTGAATGTCAATAAATACTGAAAAGGTGATCCATTGGAAGCAACACACAGAAACAAGAGAGAAAAGTAGCAGACTCGGTTTTATTGAGACTGTTTTGCTTTTTTAACACACAGCGTCTTGTTAGTTTTCCTACATAACTTTCTCCTTTATACATATTTCTCCTTTCTCCAAATTTCAGTTGTTTTTACTCAAAAATTAATTTTTTCTCCAAATTTCTCCTTTCATACATTTTCATATTATAGTTTTAATGTTGTATGTTACTAATTGGTAAAATGATTGTAATACTAATGTATTTATAACAAAGATAAAAGCTCAAAGACATTATCAAACTTGCGTAATAATTAATATATTGCGTGTATAGCATGTATAGTATGAGGTTATTTTACAGTGTTGAGTACCATACTGATTTCTATTGGACGAGTACCACTCAGACAGACTCCTTGTTTGGACGAGACGAAGCTGGGATTGAGTCCAGTTAGATTCAGTATTGTACTTAAAACTGTAAAATAACTTCTTGTTTAGTCCCCTACCGGTTTGTCATCAGAGGGACTATAGGTTTACCTCCCATCTGCCCGTCAGTCCGTCAATCCGTCCGGAAAACTGGATCCTGCGATATCACAAAAAGTGTAAAAGATACTTTCATGAAACTGTTTACATATGGTAGATGGCATAACGAGATTATGCACGTTATTTAATTTTGTTGATATGGCCAAAATGGTGGTTGCTATGGCAACAAAATAGTTAAAAATAACGTCAGTCCGTCCGGAAAACTGGATCCTGCGATAACTTAAAAAGAATCAAATATGTTTTCGTGAAATTTTTTACATATGATAGAGGGGCTAAAGGAGATTACGCTCGTTATTTAATTTTGTTGATATAGCCGAAACTATGGTTGCTATGGCAACACAATAGTAAAACAAATGCACACAACATAGGATCATGCTATAACTTGAAAACTATAAAATATATTGTCATAAAACTTAGTACATAGGTAGAGGAGCATATGGAGATTTTGCACACAATTTTATTTGGTGATATGGCCAAAATAGTGGTTGTTATGGTAACATAATTCAGTCGTTAGTTATAAGCTGAATAAGGGAGCTTAAAGCGTCATTGTTATACTCAATAAATACTCGATAGTTACGTCCCTTCAAATAGAGTAATATATTAATACATGACATGAAATTAATGTTAACTTTTTTGCGTATGTACTTTTATTACTTGATGTATTATATTTATTTTGTAAACTGTTTGGATAATTGTAAAAAGAACACTACGTCAGTCCGTCCGGAAAACTGGATCCTGCGATAACTTACATATGGTAGAGGGGCATAACGAGATTATGCAGGTTATTTAATTTTGTTAATATGGCCAAAATTGAGGTAGACCCCGTTGCTATGGCAACAAAATTGTAACAAAATGCACACAAAATAGGATCATGCAATAACTTGAAAACTATTAAAAGATATTGTCATACAACTTGGTATATAGGTAGAGGAGCATTATTGTCATACAACTTGGTACATAGGTAGAGGAACATTTAAAATGAAGACTCTACACACACTTTGATTTTGGTGTTATGACCAAAAGTGTGGTTGTTATGGTAACAGAATTCAGTCGCTGGTTATACAGCTGCATAAGGGAGCTTAAAACGTCATCTTTATACTCAATAAATATTCGATAGTTACTTCCCTTCAAATAGAGTTATATATTAAAAACGGACTTGAAATTGATGTTAATATATTTGCTTAAGTATTTTTATTTCTTCTTGTATTATATTCGTAATCTTACTGGATTAATAAAAGTGTGGTATATCCTTTACAAATTTGTAAGGAAGATTATGTACACAAATTTGTCATGTTAAGGTTGTGAAATGTAACATGCCTTTGTTATTTGTCTAAATCATAGCCTTTTGTTTCGTCTGGTCCAACAAAAAACATTTACTGTCAAACATCTGCCCGGTAGGGAACATCATGTATTGCGATGCAATACTGGAGTATCTTGTTTCACAACTGCATTATTGTAACCAATTGTTGCGATAACTTATTTAGGTCAGCCATGTTCAAAGCAAAAACAGACATTAAAATGCCTTAAACGCTTTTCGTTAAAAGGAGCAAAAACGATATACCTTACATGACATACAGTGTGAGTATAAAAAGGCACTTAACTCCTACAAAATAGTTTTTGTCTAGAATTAGTCCATACTCAAACTTGACATAAATTGTGATACTAGATATATTTCACAGGAACTATGGACTAAATATTGTAAAGGGGTTTAAAAAATTGCAGAAACCATATATCCTATATGTCATATACTTGAAAGTATAAAAGTCCCATAACTCTCCCAATTAGTAGTAGATCTAAACCATAATCGATTTCTTGGTCTACATTTTCATAATTTTGACATTTTCACAACACAAAAAAATGCTGGACGGAAGAACGGTATGACGAACATTCATGACGTTATCATATAGATCAGTCACACTCAAGTTATACCGGTAGGGGACAAATACAAGTAATAATAAGCAATTAGAAAAGGAGAAACGCGATAATGAAAGACTAAAAATGAAAAACAATCAAAAACACACGAACAAACACATTTTATACTTGAAGATGATTTGGTGTTTAGGGTGTTTTTTTATCGATCGAGTTAAATTTGGAGAGATGGATAGTTGTGAACATTATACAGTTTTGCTATTAAAAACATTAATCGTGTTTATATAATCTTATTGGTACATTTATTTTTAATAAGCTATGGCGATTTCGCCGATTATCGCTACTTGAGAAGTAGAATAAAGTAAATTTGAAAACAAGCGCTATGGCATAGTGTGCATTTTTTCGGTAGGGTGGTTGGTTGGGGTAGTGGAGGTTTTTGAATGTGCAAATCCGAACTGGGGTTGTAATGAACAGAGCCTGTTTGAATTGAATATGTTACTAATACAATTCAGAGAAGCGCGCATGGCATTGATTGGACCGCCCCCGCGGAACCTGAGCGAAAAGTATTCGTGTTGTGGTATAAACGCAGAAGCGCGTAATGGTTATCCGACTGGGGGTGGTCGTACGTATTATGAACAAACGATTTGCATAAATCTCCAATATTTTCGCAATGAGATCATATTGGGAAAACTCAAAACTTAAAATGAATTCACCGGTTTCCACAAAAGGTCTAAATACTCAAAATTCGATTAAGTAATAACGCTGTTTGATTTGTAGTCGGTGCGTCTGTTACAGACGCCACCCAGTACTAAACGAACGCTAGTGTGAATGCCAATACATATTAAATGAATGGTGTTTTACGGCACGTCGACACATAAATATGTCCTATTTGGCGCGAACAATGATAAAATATGAAGAAATTTTGTATTAAATTAAACATTAATGTAAAAATATAAAGATAAAACTATTTACAAATAAGGTATGATATGGTAGTAATATAAACTATATATGTAAATCAACAAATGCCCGTCAACGGGTATATAAACAAGTAAATATATATAAGAACATATTATCATGATTTATATAGTAATGATTTCTTACAATAAATCTAAAACAAGACTAAAATATATAGTATTAAATAACTCTTTCATAGTATTAACATTGTAGTACCTTTGACGCATATGATCAAAGTCTACACATTCCAACAAGATGTGTTTGACCGTTAACGGTGCAAAGGTGGATATAAATTCTGATAATTGTTCACCTTGTAATAAATATGAATGAGTATAACGTGTATGCCTATCCTGCACCGGGCTAGGAAAATTTATTCTCGACGAATGGGTCTACTAGAAGAACGCCATTCTCCGAATAACGGTTTAATTGAATGGAGTTTATTGTTAGCTGAAAAATTTCAACCGACTTGCCAAGAGTTTCGAATTTATGTGTTAATACAACTTTTAAAATCATTATAAGGTAATTTGACATTAGTAAACCTAATGCTGCTTTAGCAGCACTATCAGTTCTATCCTTACCACGTATTCCTGCATGGCTTGGAAGCCAGCAGAAAATAATAACATTATAAACTATAAAATAATTGTACTTTCTAAAAGTTGAAGCACAACTGGGTTATCATGTTTCGCATTAACCAGGGCTTGGAGAGATGAAAGGGAATCAGAAAAGATTACAAAATGGTCATCCTAAGATTCCTGAATATAGTTTAATTGCCTTAAGTTCAACTGAAAAGATAGAGGCCTTGTCAGGCAGGCGACTCTTTATGCTGTGTTTGTGAACAACAGCTGCTGCAGCTACCTTATCTCCATCTTTAAAACTATTTGTGTATATATGTTGAAAGTTACTGTATTTCGATTTAATTTCATTCAATTTGCTTTGAAAGATCGTAAGGTCTGTATTGTCTGTATTGGATTTGTTACTATTATAAAGATAAAAAATAGTTGTTGGTGTTTCCAAGTCCACGGTGGAATTTGCGGTACTTTCTATTTGGCAATCAAATTTAGGTCGATTTCAGTGTCTCTTAATTGTGGTTTAATACGAAGACCAAATGGCCAAATGGCCTTCGGTTTTCGATCAAAAATCGGAAGTTGGGTTTAAAGGGTTAGATTGTAATTTAATGGCATACTGAAGGACTAATTTGTCCCGTCGATGATACAGGGATGGTTGCTCAGCTTCAACATATTGACTTTCGGCTGGTGATGTACAAAAAGCACCTAAAGCGAGTCGTATGCCTTGACTATGTATATGATCGAGCATCTACAAGTATTGACTTGCGAGCCGATCCATATACTATTGAGCCGTAGCCCAGCTTGGATCTGATGAGAGTTCTATAAAGTCGTAAGAGGACTTTTCGATCGGCTCCCCAATTATTGTTTGCAACAATTTTAAGTAAATTAGGAGCTTTAAGGCATTTGGCCTTCAAGTATTTAAGGTGTGGTATAAACGTTAATTTACGGTCAAAATTAAGACCAAGCAATTTTGTCTCATCCACTAGTGGTATTGGTGACCCATCCAGTGTTGAAGGGTCTTCATGATGTTTACGTAGTTGACAAAAGTGCATCCTATTAGGTATAGATTTAGAAAATTTAGAACCATTTTCATCAGACTAAGTCTGAAGCTTATTGAGACTGTTTGTAAGACTGTTGAGACTGCTTATTGAGTGTTGTAATTGTCTCTTTTTGCACGATAAAATTTAACACATATAGAGAACAATCCACACCAGGATTGATGCATTTACTGTTATATGTTTATATTAAAAAGGGTAACAGAGAGTATGCTGGCCTGAGGCACACCCATCTCATGTTCATGAATTTCAGAGAGGGTTGAATCTATTCGGACACAAAACTGTTTATCATCTAAAAAGTTCTCTATAACAATTGGTAATCTGCCTTTAAATATAGATATATAAATCGAACTGGAAAAGTAGTATTCAAAGACGTCAGTCAACCACAAACAGTCAACCACAAAGAGTGTTAGGCTTGGAAGCCACAAAAGGATTGGGAGCCACATGAGGCTTATTTAAAAGGACAAAAGTTTGAGAGGCTGCAGATGTTTTAGAGGAGTTCTCTACCGAAGGTATGGACCTTGAATTATTGAAAAATGTTTCCAGATTGTTGATATTGATGTAAGCTCGCTCAAAGTCGAAACCCAGTCAGATCGGACCAGTACCACCGAAGTTATTGCCCTCGCATTATTGACAAATGTGTTAACACTCTAGCAAACCTTACCAGATTGTTATGATAAGGTCTTCGTTTTGAAGTTTTTCAACAAACCTTTGCTGGGATGATCAGTACCAAGCCTAGTTGTGCATATCATCACCGTGTTCCGATTGAAAGAATGTTGACAGTGTTATGACCCTTTACAAGTTTTAATACACACACTTTGTCCGGACTAGTTCTGCTAAGCCCCTGGCCGAATTTCAACGAAGCTTGGCAAGGATGAACAGTACCGAGCCTAGTTGTGAATATCATCACCGTGTTCCGGTTGAAAGAGTTTCGGCAGAGTTATGACCTTTTAAAGGTTTCATTAAACAAACTTTGTCCGGACTAGTTCTGCTGAACCCCTGTCAGATTTCAACGAAACTTAGCAGAAATGACCAGTAACAAGCCTAGTAACGCAAGTCATTATCATGTTCCGGTTTAATGATTTTTGACAGAGTTATGGCCCCTTATACACAAACTTTATCCGGACTAGTTTTCCAGACCCTCTGCTTGGATTTTAGTGACACTTTGCTGGAATGAACAGTACCAAGCCTAGTTGCGCATGTCGTTGTTGTGTTCCGGTTGAATGATATTTGGTGGAGTTGTGGCTCTTTAAAACGTTTTAATACACAAAGTTTGTCCAGCCTAATTCTCCTCAACCACCATTCGGCTTTCAACAAAATCTAGTTGCTGATATCATTGTCTTGTTCGTTTGGAATGATTTTTGTTGGAGTTATGGCCCTTTAAATGTTTTAATACATAAGCTTTGTCCCGACTACTTCTCCTGATCCGCTTCCTGGATTTCCATGTAACTTGGTTGCACATGTTTTCGTCGTGTTCCAATTGAATGAATTTTGGAGGATTTATGGCCAATTCTCCTGTAGGGAAGATATCTGTTTTTACTAAAAACAACTCCTAGTTCTAGTAATTTAGTATGGTTATTTAAGGACTCGAGACACACCAATTATATCAAATGAGTTTTGACCGCTTGCATAAAGGGGCTCATCTACAGGCCGTCAAAACCTATATTATACAATTGTTGTGCCTCGAGTCCCTTAATAACCCACCCAAATTGGAAAAAGGGCCTCTTGCATTTTAATTTGAACGCGTTGGCGGAGCCGTTACACACATGTGCGACCGCAAAACACTGATATACCGTCGCAAACGTCGAAATTTCAATACACAGTCTGATTAAACCGTTCTTAACGTATTTCATAGTTGTTGAACGTCACATGAATGGATTTGCGACGGGCTATGCATTATCTAATAGCCGCAAAGGTTTGAACGCCAAACAATCGGATTGTAGGACTTTTGTCAAATGCGTTATAACATGTTGTTAATAGACGTTGTAAATAGACTACTACACTAACAATTACTTGGTGCATAATGTAATAGTAAGTTGTGGATAGACTACATTGGCCAATGCGTGATTGGCCAATGCTTGGTCCACAATCCAATAAAACATTGTAAATAGACTGCACTGACCAATGCTTGGTGCACAATCCAATAAAACATTGTAAACAGATTGCACTGACCAATGCGTGGTCCACAATCCAATAAAACGTTGTAAATAGACTACACTGACCAATGCTTGGTCCACAATCCAATAAAACATTGTAAATAGACTGCACTGACCAATGCTTGGTGCACAATCCAATAAAACGTTGTAAATAGACTACACTGACCAATGCTTGGTCCACAATCTAATAAAACATTGTAAACAGATTGCACTGACCAATGCGTGGTCCACAATCCAATAAAACGTTGTAAATAGACTACACTGACCAATGCTTGGTCCACAATCCAATAAAACATTGTAAACAGATTGCACTGACCAATGCGTGGTCCACAATCCAATAAAACGTTGTAAATAGACTACACTGACCAATGCTTGGTCCACAATCCAATAAAACATTGTAAATAGACTGCACTGACCAATGCTTGGTGCACAATCCAATAAAACATTGTAAACAAATTGCACTGACCAATGCGTGGTCCACAATCCAATAAAACGTTGTAAATAGACTACACTGACCAATGCTTGGTGCACAATCCAATAAAACGTTGTAAATAGACTACACTGACCAATGCGTGGTCCACAATCCAATAAAACGTTGTAAATAGACTACACTGACCAATGCTTGGTGCACAATCCAATAAAACATTGTAAACAGATTGCACTGACCAATGCGTGGTCCACAATCCAATAAAACGTTGTAAATAGACTACACTGACCAATGCTTGGTCCACAATCCAATAAAACATTGTAAATAGACTGCACTGACCAATGCTTGGTGCACAATCCAATAAAACATTGTAAACAGATTGCACTGACCAATGCGTGGTCCACAATCCAATAAAACGTTGTAAATAGACTACACTGACCAATGCTTGGTCCACAATCCAATAAAACATTGTAAATAGACTGCACTGACCAATGCTTGGTGCACAATCCAATAAAACGTTGTAAATAGACTACACTGACCAATGCTTGGTGCACAATCCAATAAAACATTGTAAACAGATTGCACTGACCAATGCGTGGTCCACAATCCAATAAAACGTTGTAAATAGACTACACTGACCAATGCTTGGTCCACAATCCAATAAAACATTGTAAATAGACTGCACTGACCAATGCTTGGTGCACAATCCAATAAAACATTGTAAATAGATTGCACTGACCAATGCGTGGTCCACAATCCAATAAAACGTTGTAAATAGACTACACTGACCAATGCTTGGTCCACAATCCAATAAAACATTGTAAATAGACTGCACTGACCAATGCTTGGTGCACAATCCAATAAAACGTTGTAAATAGACTACACTGACCAATGCTTGGTGCACAATCCAATAAAACATTGTAAACAGATTGCACTGACCAATGCGTGGTCCACAATCCAATAAAACGTTGTAAATAGACTACACTGACCAATGCTTGGTCCACAATCCGATAAAACATTGTAAATAGACTGCACTGACCAATGCTTGGTGCACAATCCAATAAAACATTGTAAACAGATTGCACTGACCAATGCGTGGTCCACAATCCAATAAAACGTTGTAAATAGACTACACTGACCAATTCTTGGTGCACAATCCAGTAAAACGTTGTAGGTAGATAACACTGGTTAATTTGCACATTGCAATAATTCGTTGCGAATAGATTACACTGGTCAGTGCATGGTGCACAATACAATTAAACGTTTGGATTAGACTGCATTGACCAATGCGTGATGCACGTCTAATAAAAGGTTATTAGTAGATACCACTGGTCAATGCATTGTGCACAATGCATTTATTAGTTTTAAATATATTACACTGACCAATGCGTGGTGCACATTCCATTAATACCTCTAAAAATATTACATTGGTCTGGTAAACGCTTGGTGAAACATCTAATAAAACGCCAACACGCGGTGCACAATCGAATATTTAATACGTTGCGAATAGATTACACATGTCAATGTTTGGTGCACAATCCAATAAAACTATTCGTCGAATAGACTACATTGACTAGTGCGTGGAGCACAATCCAATAACATGTAAATATTATTACACTGAACAATGCGTGATGCACAATCCAATAAAACCTCCTAAAATATTTCATTGGTCTGGTCAACGCTTGGTGAAACATTGGCCAATGCGTGGTGCACATTCCAATAATACGTTGCGAATAGATTAAACTGGTCAATACTTGTTGCGTGGTGAA
This sequence comes from Cyrtodaria siliqua, assembly GCA_037043455.1. Classification (NCBI taxonomy): domain Eukaryota; kingdom Metazoa; phylum Mollusca; class Bivalvia; order Adapedonta; family Hiatellidae; genus Cyrtodaria; species Cyrtodaria siliqua. The sequence continues at coordinate 55,411 of JAWPHD010011443.1, forward strand.
CAATCCAATAATACGTTGTAAATATATAACATTGGTCAATATGTGGTGCACAATCCAATGAAACGTTGTAAATAATACCACTGGTCAATGCTTGATGCACAATCCAGTAATACGTTGTAAATAGATACCACTGGTCAATGTGTGGTGCACAATGCAATACTTGGTTGCGAATAGACTACACTGGTCAATGCTTGGTGCACAATCCAACAAAACTTTGTAAGTAGATACCACTGGTCAATTCGTGTTGCACAATCCAATTATACGTTGCAAATATATTACACAGACCTATGCACATGTCTACTAACGATGGTCTTTGTGTTATGAATCTTATCTTAAATTATTGAAAATTACATCCGAATCAAAATCGCGACCCTTTCTGTTAAAATCTGCCGTTTGTAAGGTCGGATTTGTATTATGTTGACTCATTGTTGAACAAATAACGAAACTGATAGTGATAACAAATAATAAGCTGAGCATGTAAAATAATTTGCATTTCTGTCAAATTGAATACACCGATATAGTAATTAGATTTGAGTCGAAAGCAAAGAATCTTTTTTTTTCAGTTATCTTTTCCAAATAAAACACATGCCAGGAAAGCACATGATATTGTTGCAACATGACCTCTGTAGCACAGATACATTTTCAATAGGAAAATGTTCCAATTGTACTAGTTATCGTTAGAAATTTATAACAATCGCAATTTAAAACAAAGCCATCCGGCATCAATAGTATTTTTCTACTATGATTTATATGTTAGGATAATTTTTAAAGTCCCTATCCCGCCATCAACAGGCGAAGTTTACAACAGATTGAACCTAATGACGACGAGTTATATAAATAACTATTTTGAAAATCCGAACTATATAGACACAATATAAACGGCTTTCACCAGCCAAGCTAAAACTCAAAATTGGAACGTAGAATTAAGAGTTACCAACTCATAATTCATTTTGCGCATATTTAATCTCCGGTATTTTAAGTTCCTTTTGATTTGCACATCTACATTATGTCATGACCTGAACACCTGGATAGGTTTGTATGAATGATTTTGTAGTTTAATTGTGCCGTTATTGGGCGTGGGGTGGGGGGAGGGGCGTAGTGCCTATACCAAGGTACTTGTTTGGCATTGCAGGTTACTCGACAAGTGACAAAAGCGGCACCCAAAACAACCTCCTTTTAACACGCTTCAATTTTGACGTAATTATCTACAATTTAATTAGCGCCCCGATTTATTATTTTATCGTGATTTTCCGCTTTAAATTTGGAAAAGTATTAATAATGAATTGCCAAAATGCAAGTTATATAGAAAAACTAAAGAACGTTGCGAGTTCTAAAAAAAGAAATCAAACTTGATATCCGTCCCTTTAATATACTCTCATACATTTGAAAGTATTTTTTCTAAAAACTATCCAAAAACGTACATTTCAATCATCCTGTTGACCATCTATACAACCTCGAGTTAGGTCCACAAAACGGGTTCGAAAAAGAAGGACACAACGGCAAACATGAGGCCCAGTTTCATAGTATTGTATATACAATGGGTTTACATTATGTAAAAATAGTTGTTACCTGTATCTAAAGGTTTACATGTATTGTTGCATGTGTCTCAAAGTGTACATGCATTGTTGCGTGTTTATTATTGATTTCGCGACTTGAAGAAAGTTAAAAAGAGTATAGATGTGCATGTGTTTATCTGGTATGCAAATTCATATATTATAATGTGGTCTGTTTTCATTAGACTGTTTTATGCAAATTCATTTATGATGAAATTTGTACATTCTTATTGGACTGTTTTAGAGGGGAAGCCTTTAGTGACAGTATATAAACAATCTCTGGGAGTTCTATTTAGATTAATTTCAGTATTTGTTATTAAGCTTAATTTAGATTTGGATGCTTTCATAAAATATATTTGTGAGAGGATTATTTATTATTGTGCTCATTCGCAATAGCAGTGAAATTGGATATTTGGACTAAACCGGCATTATTGAAATTATTTTAGACTGAAAGAGACACTTACTGTTTTGGATTAAAGAGACACTTACCGTTTTGGATTAAAATACACTTACTGTTTTGGATTTAAGAGACACTTAATGTTTTGGATTAAAGAGACACTTACTGTTTTGGATTAAAGAGAAACTTGCTAATCTGAATTAAAGGAACATTGGATAATTTTATTTGGATATTAATGAAAGACTGGGATTTGTGTACTCTGTAAGTGCATATTTTTTGTAAATAAATTTGTTAATTAAAATTTTGTGTGGCTGATTTTGCTTCTTTTCTTGTTACATTTTACTCGTAACATAGCACAGTGTAATTAGTGCATATCACACGGACTTGTCTCTTGAAACTTACGTTTGACGTGATATGAATAAACGTTATGTATCAACTGTATGGGTCACTCGCAAGTTACTTTTACATTTGGACTATTTGATATAGAATTCTAGCACAGTGCTGTGTATATATATATATTTATATATATATATATATATTTGTGAGAGAATTAAATTCAGAATAACGAACTTTCTGTAACGTGGGATCTATAAGATACAAGTACAAACATTAAATATTATACGTGGAGAACATTTTGTACAAACTTTGACACAGCGCCTCGCACAATAGCCGGCGCCTTAGACCACTCGACCAACTAGCCAACCTAAAAAGATTGGTTTCGGTGGACGTGTCATACTAAGGTCGTACTACTGAACGTGTCGGATATTTCCGTCAAATAACGACAACCATAGGTATAATTTATACAATAGAGGATTCATTTTACATGATTATAACCTCAGGTATATATACAACATTTTACCATAGAAAAACGCCAGATCATACTGATACACTGAATTTAGATATACTATATGTATATGCTGCTTACGCCGGTAATAGAGGGCGTGAGAGGTATTGCTTCTTACATTACCTCTCATGAACGCTCAGTAAAGCCGATTCTACTACTTTATTCCCTTGGACGTGTTTGCTGCTTCCAATGAATCTACATTATCAGTATTTACTTGCATCCATTGCTCTACTAAAATGTTTAATGATTTTAAAAATGTTTAAGGTAATGGGTTAATATTGCCCCACAATGCCCGCTCTCGTTTATGATATCTTAAAGAAATTAACGAGTTGGACCAGATGTAGATTATATACTTAATTTAAACTATTTAAATTGTGTTTTTACATATTACATATACTTATTCAGATACTGCTCGTGTGGCATTTCCACAAACAAGTTCATATTTCAAGGTGAATGCACACTTTTACATTAAATTACATTTTAGGCAATTACTTAAGGAGATACTTTAGAATATGTGTTTTTTTCTGCTTTAATCTCTTTTACAATAAATACATGTTTTTGCAGAGTCGCATTGGAACAGTTCAATTACAAACCTAGCACGTGAACAGCAAGGTAGGTAGTAGAATGTAAACAAATATGGCGGCCCCCACGGCAAGTTTTGTAGAGGAAATATTCTGAATTTAATGTTTAGCACATTGGAATTGGATATACCTTGAAAATAAGACACAAGTTGTTGATTTTGTATGTGCTGTTTTATTTATCTCATCGAAAAAGCCTTCGTTGTGGCCTATGAAAAAGCAATTAGTGAATCGAAACCTTTAGATTCAGAGACGAAGATCTATTAAAGATTTCCCATAGAAGCAGAGGAAGCAATGTATTTCAAAATCAATAAGCCATAGGACCATGTGATTATACAATATATACATATACATTTATGACAGCTGTAGCATACAAACATACTGTATCAACACATATCAGATGCAAAAATAAACACGCTCATACAGTTAACTTCTCATTAGAGAACAAAAAAATTGCAACGAACATGAACATGTCAGAATTTCCATTCCAGATTTCACGGAGAATGTGACTAAACATACAGAAAAATATCAATATTATGGTTGATGTAAAGTATATAATGATGTCCATGTTATGCACATATAAGCAAATAAACAGACAATTCAAACACAATCAAGAATGCTATATTTGCAATTGGTTTCAATCGTGACAAAGCACAACACACAAATATACATGATTATGTGATTATATGAAAGAAGGAAATATATTACAATTACACACAATACAGTACAACACATCAGACATGTGATTACAATTACATCGGATCTTTTCATCGTTAGGGTTTCCTTTTTTGAAATGATTTAAAAATCTGCACACTTAAATTTTTAATTTCCTTTTAATTTTTGATTTAAAAAGAGTTCTTTAATTTGAACGTGCTCGGTCGATTCCAAAATTACTTTTTAATATATATTTTTCGAATGTCTTTAAATAGATCGCATTCTAAAATAAAATAGCATAAACAGAGCATTTGACTGTGTTTGGCACTACTTCTAAAGCCTAAGGTGGCTTGCATATTCGATGCTCGTCTTTAAGAGTTTGCTAGATACCTGACTAAGAGGCGACAAAGCCTGTCATTCCAGGAACTAAATCCATGTGGAACACTGTGCAGGGGGGACCATCAGTACTATTTTATTGGTCCCATAATTTATCTCGTTTTTATAAATGACATCGTTTCTGAGATAAACTCCAATATTAGGTTATTTGCAGATGATACAAGCCTGCATATGCTCATTGACAATACTAGTGAAATTGATAACACTGCTGTAGCAGTCAAATAACTATATTGCAAACATTTCAGAATGGGCAAGCACGTGGAGTGTTACCTTTAAATCCTCAAAGACGGAATGCGTGTATATCGTAAAAGACTCAATCTTATCCACCCTTCTCTAATTATATTGAATTAACATATTACCGAAGTAAGTACCCATAAACACCTGGGCGTCAATCGTTCTAACGACTGTAGTTGGCATTTGCATATATATACTGACGAGATAAAGAAACGCCTCATCGAAAGTTGGCGTTAATTTCGTTACAAAGTTTAAATTTGGGTTGCAATGTCATATATGTACATGTACTCTGACCGATAAATCCAACCAACCTTAACTCGTACGATTTTATTCAGCCCATTGTTAAATTCATGTACCTGCTCACGATTTGCTCGTGCAGCCCGTGCGTGTCAACCATGTGGTTTTATCGAGTGAATTTTACACTGGTACAGGTGTTAGTCGACACACAACCATATTTTCAGAGATTTTCTGACAATTATCCAGTTTCTGATAATGCCGAGGCTAAATTCCGAAGAGAGGGCCCGAGTTTTGGCTATGCTTGAATGTGGGCGAACGCAAGAACAAGTCGCTAGACGTTATAACGTCTCTCGTTCGACAATATTGCGTCTCATTCGACGTGTCAGAGTCACGGGAACGTTTGCCGATAGGCCACGTTCATGTAGACCGCGTGTAACGTCAGTACGGCAGGATAATTACATCCGTCAACGCCATCTGCGTGACAGATTTGTGACGGCTGAATCCACATCACGTTTAGTGGTAGGTAACCGTGGACGCCCTGTTAGTCGACATACAGTCAAAAATCGGCTTACAAAACGGAAAATTATCTGCCGCAGGCCCTACCGCGGTCTAGTTCTTACGCGACGTCATCGTCAACAACGTCTTATTTGGGCTCGCAACCATCGCGGTCAGGGTTGGCAGAACATAGTGTTTAGTGACGAGTCACGTTTCAACTTGTGGAACGCCGACGGACGTGAATGGAATTGTTCTTTTCTAATTTTTAATTACGGTTAACAAAATAGTGTACACTGAGTTAGAATGAGGCGTTTCTTTATCTCGTCAGTATAGTATACAAAGGAAAAAGCCTGGTCTAGAATACACATGATAAGATTTAAACATCGATTTAGTCGGAAATCTTTGGAAGTTGTGTACCTTTTCTTATTATACTACTTTTATAATATGCAGATATCATTTTGGGTAATTGCACCAATTGCGATAAACTTGAACTTGACAGGATACAAAATGAAGTCACACGCATAGTAATGTAATCGGAACTACTGAACTACTGAACTAATATCTCTACAGGCTCTCTACACTGAAGAAGGGTAGGAATACATAGATTTAAACATAATTTCGTACTCGTTTATAAGATGGCCCTTGGCTTACGCCCTATCTCTCTACCATTCTCCTTTGGTTAGCACAACCTTAAATTATAGTCTAAGAAACGCCCTACGGTAACACATTCATTCGTTCTGTCAATCAATCGTGAATGGAATAAATTGCACATGAACGCACGAAATTCAGTTTCAGTTGTTTTTAATTCAGGACGTTTTTTCAAATTCCTAAATAATATCATCTAGGAAAGAGACGTGAACAAAGTACCCGTGCACACCTACGTACTAAGTGTAGTTCTCTGAACCATCATCGTTTTCTTAACAATATATTTAATTCGCAATTATATGTGCGGAAGTATAGAAAAGACTCAGCAGTTCTTAATTTGCCCTCTTTACATCCACATACGCAATGACCTGTTACATTCAATTTCCTCTTCGGTGAATGGCCACCCTTTTTGTAATATTATCAATCAATTAATTTAACTCTTAAACATCATATGAACATTTCTTGATAGTCCCGGAGAGAAACATATATTTAAAACCGCTACTAAGTTGTATGTAAAATAAGTAATATTTGCATGTTCATGAAACATGAAACATGTTCATGAAACAAAACATGGCCGGAGATCTTTCATTTTAGCAAGTAAAACTTTCTAATTTATATTTTAATTTACATATAGGGAATGGTTTAAAAAAGAGTATGATAATGGACCATTGGAAACGGCCGAGCACGACACATACGAAATATTGCAGTCTCGGTTTGATTGTTCATGAGCGGTAGTGAAATATGCTAGCTACCGCTCACGCCCTCTAGCCCCGGGTTGACCAGAACTCAATATTCATAAAATCAATAGTACAAAATAGACTGGATTCATTGTCGAACTCGATGTGAGGCTCGCTCGGCCCTTGCGATATAAGGGGTAGGAAACCAGTGTGTCCAAGTGTCGAAACTATTGTTTTATTTGCCGCCTAAGCTAGGGCTCTTTCGCATATATCATATCAAATTTATGTTAAATACATTCTAATCAGTCCCTAACATAAAATAATTCCGAGAAATTCCGAGAAATTTGACGTGAAGATGAACTAATGCATTTGCTTTATTT